>CAUYQG010190591.1:0-10369 GCA_963574415.1 Tarsius wallacei | reverse complement strand
AAAAAGCAAACTACAGGCCAATATCTGTTATGAACATAGACACAAAAATCCTCAACAGGATTTTAGTCAATCATATCCAAAGACACATCTCAAAAATAATCCAAAATGACCAAGTAGGCTTCATCCCCAGGATGCAGGGCTGGTTCAACATTCACAAGACCATAAATGTAATTAAATACATCAACAGATATAAAAACAAGAACCACTTGATTATATCATTAGAGGCAGAAAAAGCTTTTGATAAAATCCAGCATCCCTTCTTGATAAAAACCATCAAACACCTAGTTATAGAAGGAGCATATCTCAGAATAGTAAGCACCATTTATGATAAACCCACAGCTAACATATTGCTAAATGTACAAAAACTGGAAACATTTCCCCTGAAAACTGGAACAAGACAAGGCTGGCCACTCTTGGCCCTCTTCTTCAACATTGTGTTGGAAGTCCTAGCTAGGGCAATTAGACAAGAGAAGGAAATATGGGGCATTCAAATAGGAAAAGAGGAATTCAAGTTATCCCTCTATGCTGATGATATGATCCTATACATTAAAAATCAAAGAGAACCTGTCAAAAGCCTACTTGCTCTGATAAAGGACTTTTGGAAAGTCTCAGGTTGCAAAAGAAATGTGCAAAAGACAGTTGCACCCCTTTACACCAACAGTAAGAAGGCAGAGATCCAAATAAAAAGCACAATCCCATTCACATTAGCCACCAAAAAAAGGACATACCTTGGCATCTTCCTAACCAGAGAAGTGAAAGATCTTTACAATGAAAATTACAAAACACTGCTTAAAGAAATCCGAGAAGACACAAACAAATGGAAAAATATTCCATGCTCTTGGAAGAATCAACATTGTTAAGATGTCCATCCTACCAAAGCAATCTACAGATTCAACACAATACCCATTAAGCTACCAATATCATTCTTCTCAGACCTGAAAATGACAATACAGAAATTCATATGGAAGCATAAATGACCACGAATAGCTAAAACAATCTTTAGCAAAAGAAACAAAGCAGGAGGTATTACAGTTCTAGACTTCAAACTTTACTATAAGTCTACAGTAATCAAAACAGCCCGGTGTTGGTACAAGAACAGGCACATAGACCAATGGAACAGGATAGAGATTCCAGAAGCAAAACCTCAATTCCTCAACCAACTCATCTTTGACAAAGCCTCCAACAGTAACCACTGGGGAAAGGAGAACCTATTCAGTAAATGGTGCTGGGAAAACTGGTTGATCACATGCAGAAGATTGAAACAGGACCCCTACCTATTACCATAAACAAAAATTAATTCTGAATGGATCAAAGAACTGGATGTAAAACCACGAACTATAAGAATCTTAGAAAACACAGGAGACCCCCTTATGAAAATTGGAACTGGGTTCCTATTTAGAATCCTAAAGGCCAATACCTTAAAGGATGAAATAGACAAGTGGGACCTCATCAAATTAATGAGCTTCCCCAAAGCAAAAGAAACTACCAAGAGAGCAGGGAGACAGACCACAGAGTGGGAAAATATATTTGCCAAGTGTTTATCCGACAAAGGCCTAACATATAGGATCTACAAGGAACTCAAACATGCCAAAAGGAAAAAAACAAACAACCCCTCTAAAAAGTGGGCAAAAGACATGAATAAACACTTCTGAAAAGAAGATATATGGGCAGCCAACAGACACATGAAAAAGTGCTCAGCCTCTCTCATCATCAGAGAGATGCAATTTAAAACCACATTGAGATACTACCTAACTCCAGTAAGAATGGCTATCATTATTAAAACAAACAACAACAGATGCTGGTGAGGATGTGGAGAAAAAGGAATGCTTCTACACTGCTGGTAAGAATGCAAACTAGTACAACCTCTTTGGAAGACAATGTGGCAATTCCTGAAAGAACTAGAAATTGACCTTCCATATGACCCAGCAATTCCCCTATTGGGATTATACCCGGAGGAACTCAAATCATTCTACAAAAAAGATAACTGCACACGTATGTTCATTGCAGCTCTATTCACAATAGCAAAAACATGGAATCAACTGCGTTGCC
Organism: Tarsius wallacei; assembly: GCA_963574415.1. Classification (NCBI taxonomy): domain Eukaryota; kingdom Metazoa; phylum Chordata; class Mammalia; order Primates; family Tarsiidae; genus Tarsius; species Tarsius wallacei. The sequence goes on along the minus strand of CAUYQG010190591.1, from coordinate 8,320 downwards.
CATCGAAGCTGGGCTGGATAAAAAAAAAATGTGATACATATACACGATGGAATATTATGCAGCCATAAAGAAGGACAAATATATGGACCTTGCAGCAACTAGGATGGATTTGGAGTTCATCATATTCAGTGATTTATCACAGAAACAAAGAACAGAGTTCCATATGTTCTCACTCATAAATGGACCTTGAACAATTATAATGCTATAAGAAAGCGATTGGCAGTGGTGGGAAACTGTCAGGGAAGTGGGGGGTGGGATTGGCAGTTGAGGGAAACTGCTAGGGATGGGAGGGGCATACCTCATCAACAAGGGTACTTTCATGATCAATGTTTATATACCTAACCCTGAAATGTACCCCACATCTTTATAATAAAGATTTTTTAAAAATAAAAATAAAGAGATTTGCAGAAATGTACCATAATGATGCTCTTCTCAATAATATTTTGTTTAGTGAGATATAGTAATTTTTCATAAGTATGCCATTTATGTTAACATAAAATGGGTTTGTGATTATTGTTTTTAAATGAACTAATAAACAAATCAAAAAATTCCTCAGTTTTAATTGCTATTAACCCACATAGACAAAAACTCTTAGGAATCCTTAATCATTTTGAAGACTACAATGGGGTTAGTTCTAAGTCCAAAAAAGTTATAGAATGGCCACCATAACGCATGTCTAATTCATATATTTATTAGAGAATGGTTAGATCACCATTGCCCGCTGTTTGTTTTACCTCCACTATAGATGGCATCCCAGCTGCAGGATGCTTATAAATTCAAGTGTCTTCTTCTTTCATCATGCTACAGGAACCAGCACCATGACTGGCCCAGAACCAGGTATGTGAATGAGTGCTCACTGAAGGAATGGACTGAGGCAGAGTGAGAATAAAGTCACATTGGAGGGGGACATCAAACCATCACCCATGATCTCAGGTCTCCCAAACAGTAGCAACTCACTTGAAAGGAAAACCCTCAGTGGGTACCAACAGGAGGACTAGCCTCACACTGGTGACCAGATTGTCATCGCTGGGGTCACGGCATTTCTGCAATGGCCACATTTGCATGGGTATATATGGCAGGTGCATCTTAATAACCAGTATTGTACTGCTGTACAAATAATTACATTTACCAACTCTAAATGTATGTACTGTTATCCTGATGTTCACCTGTCTACAAAATTGGAGCTTAGGTCTATGTCTGTAGATAAGAAACTGTTAGTAGTAAATTGATTAGGGTCACACTTGAACTACTGGTATCTACAGCAATCACCTGCTTATTTAAAGTGTTGTTTATTCCCTAATTATTAAAGTCCTTATCGCTATAAAAATAAGACATACAAACATTTCGAATGTATCTGTGAAGGGCAGGCAGATTTTTTCTAAAAGTTACAGCTATCCCAAAGGCATAAGGTTTTACTTAATTTAAACAGCAAGGGAATAGATGAAGATGGGGTATGCTGGGGGAAAAAAAACCCACTTCCTCCAGTTCTTCTATTTCCATGTGGAGGGTCCTCCAGGACTCTTGGGCCAGCCCCTTAAATGTCACACTGAGGAGCAGCAAATGAGTCACCTAACAGGTGAGTGACAGCCAGCAGCTCCTGGTTCCTGTCTCTCAATGGGATGAAGCTGATATAGAGAAGTCTGCGAGTCCTCTGGATGGGTACTCTTTTCTTCTTTTGCTGTGATGGGTCAACATGAGGCAGGGATACTGAGAAATATGGCTGCTCTGCGGATCCTAATTTTCCTTCAGTGAGCCTGCCCCAGCTTCTAGAGTGGGGTAGTGGCGGGGGCGTAGGGAAGGGGAGCACAGAGAGTAAACAGCATGTCAGTTGCATAGCAAAGCCAAGTTCTCCAAACAGCTGTATCTAAAGGGACACTGTGATATCCTCTAGGCTCCTACGTTCCAGTCTCATCATTGCTTCAAACTCAAAAACAAGAAGGCAGGAAGGTCATGGATGAACCTCTTAGAACCTCAAGGGGGAGATGGGGTGGAGGCTGGCTGATGAAAGATCAGATCCCGTGCGGAGGTAAGACGACAAGGCCACTGGACTCAGTCTCCCGGATTATAAGTCCACCTCTACTCTTGTGCAGCTCTGAGAGAACATTAGCATGGTTTTGGCCTATACCAGCCTTTATTTTCCCATCAGTGAAATGCAGAAAATTATACCCACATTGCAGCATTATTCGGAGGATGAAAAGACAATGAATATACAATTCAACAAAGTGCAGGATATTTAGAAGACATTCAGGGAGCTCTACCTTTTTTAAATACTCATTATCATCTGTATTCCCACAGTGATTTGTCTATTTCTTTATTGTCTATCTCTCCCAACCATGAGAGCAGAGGCTAACCACATTACCTGGCACATAATAAATGCTCAGTTAATGCTGAATAAATAAGTCAATGAATGGGAGTTAAAATTTAGCATCATGCAAATTACATTAATTGATAATTTTGTAAGCACTATATTTCATACAGCCTCAAGCAATGACAACCACGTGTACGTTTACAGGATTAAAATGAGAACTTGATTTCTAAACACAGATGGCTACACGTGATGCCCAGTTACCATCTTTCTGCGAACCATTAGCCTTTGTCTCTTCCACCCCAGGGGATGGAGAAGTATCATTACAAGTCCAGGAGATAATCCTCGTTTGCTTTGGTGTTAAATCAGCACAAACAGCATGGACACTCTTTTAGTCTGCGATTAGACTCAAAACGATCAAAGCCGAAACTAATAGGGTGCATGGCTCCAGTCAAGGATATTTTTATCTAATGGGAGGGGAGTGCGGTCTCAGGAGGAATCTTTGTGAAGCATTTGCATCAGGAGGATAGAATAGCTTGTTGGTAAAGCTTCAGAGTAAGTTCTGATACCTCCATTATCTGCCATCAGCCAGCACGGGCCCACCTTGGCTTGTCCATTTTCAGCCATTTAGAAATACCAGCCCCTACTAGGTCTCACATAACCCTCTGGTTCTTAGTTGTCCTAAATCTTTCATAAGCATAGTGATTTGGTTATTACCATGCTTTTTCTCAGGTATTAGAACTTCCTGGGCATTCTAGAATGTTCCAAATCACCGGGGCCAGGATGAGGATGAGGCGAAAGGGGCACTCACCTCAGCTCCCAAATTTAAAAAGTGTCAAAAAACTCAGCAATCAAGATAAATACCATGATTTTTTTTTTTTAAATTAAAATTAATGCAAAAAATCCACTAGGTTCTAAATATCAAAATCTGAAATACAGACTGGATCCAACAGGGTCAGGATTAGGTGACGTGAGTGAGAGCAAATTGTGCAGCTGCAGAGTAGATTCTGTCCTTATTTCCATTTCTGATATTTTGATCATCAAAGCAAAGCTTTGACAAACACGATGCTCTGGTTTGGCGAGGACATTCAGAATCACTACAGCAAATGGGCTCAGCATACTCAAGGTCAGGAACTTGACAATGAGGAATAAAATTCTTTAAAAGAGCTCATTTCTTTTAACCTCCTAAAATTACCCCTGTGATTCATGGGAAGGAAAGATCTAGAAATGCATGCAAAGATTCATTTCCTATGACATTTATCACAATGTTATTTACAGCCAAGAAAAACCTGGAAGCAACCTTATGTCCAGCTATAGGGAAATGGTTAACTCAATGCCAGCACAGTCACTCGACTGCATGTTACATAACCATTAATGCCTCAATTTTGAGAAATGCTTAATGGCATAGGAAAACGCTCATGAAGTTATGTTAGATTAGAGGAAGAATATCACAAGTGTATCTACAAAGGAAAATTTTCATTCTGTTTTAAAAGTCATGAAAACTAAAAGGTTTTGCATTTTTAAAATACACTTACTCTTGCTAAGATAAAGTGGATGATTTCTAGTTACTATAGACTCTACAGCTATCACCATTAAACTCAGAGGGAGCGTTTACACCAAATAGTTCACTACGAAATGAGTACAATTTTACTCAAAGCTTCCTTTCCTCTGCGGATGTGGTGAGGCTACTAAAGTTTTTCCATTTTGCTCACTGAAAACCAAAACTGCTGGTAAAATATAAATACAACTATACTGTCTCTTTTCTGCAGGCATTTATGTTTCTTTTTTTAAAAAAATCAGACAAGCTGGGTTCGGTGGCTCAGCCTGTAATCCCGCGCTTTGGGAGGCTGAGGTGAGTGGTTTGCCTGAGCCCGCGGGTTCGAGACCTGCCTGGGCAACTTGGCGAGACCTCACCTCTACAAATAAATCAAAAATTAGCCGGGCGTGGTAGCGCGCGCCTGTAGTTCCAGCTACTTGGAAGGCTGAGGCGGAAGGATCGCCGGAGCCTGGCAGGTCGAGGCTGCGGTGGCTGGGAGCGGCCACTGCACTCCAGTCTGGGTGACAGAGTGAGACTCCAACTCAAAAAAAATAAAATAAAAAATAAAAAAAAATAAGACAAAAGAAACAAACAAAAAATATTGACTTTTGGCCTAGAAAACAGATAGAATAAAATATTAACCATTTGTGTTTTCCAAATTTTGTTTACATAGTTATATTACTAAAAATTAAAAATGGAGGTGGGTGAAAATTTGATTCTATAATCATCCCATTGATGTCTCATTAATTTTAGGTATGAATATACTGGTGGTGCCAAAAAAAGATGTATACACATTTTAGGAGATGTTACCTATGTACTATTTTTAGTTTGCCATAATCACAAGTGTCTGGATGCTGATGGTAACCACTTTGAGCACCTCTTGTCATCGCAGAAGTCAAATGTGACTTGTATTCATCTTTTTTTATCAGTATACACTAAGTGTTACAATTTTAATACAGCTTTTTCCTTTCTTAAAATGTGTATACATTTTTGGGCACCCTCTGTATATTGCAGTAATGCTGACCTATCTTTGGATGGCATTTTAATTAAATATATGCATTCACCAATAAGGTAATGTGTTCAAGCAGTGCTGGCTATAAAGAAAATCCTCTTTTCACCACTACAATATATCATTTCCATTAAAAAAATATTTACGATAAATCAAACTGGGAATTTCTGCTTAGAAGAATTAAGACTCTGGCCAGTGTGTGCAGCAATGGGAACTACCATACATGAGTGCATGGCATCGGTGAACATTCTTATTTCCTCTTGACACATCTCTCTTCCCCTGTGGCTTGACCCAACTCCCGGATCTTCTTTCAAGCTCTTATTTCTCATTCCTCAGACTCAAGAACTTCGTTTCCTGTGCCAGAGACCAGGTGAACTGACTACCAAACCCGTTTCCTGATACTCCTGAGAACACAGCTCATTCACTGAACTACATTCTCCAGCCTTCTTTGCACGTATCATAGCAATGTGACTTATATATAGTTATATACTCAGTCATGGCCCTTAAAAACCTACCTTACCGTCAGCCTCCTCTCCCTCTACTGGCTGAATGGAGAGTATGCAGTCACAAGATGGAAGGAATCTGGATCCATGAATGACCAAATGGAAGTCCATGTACGATTTTAGACATCCAAGAAATGAGTAACAACTTTTTAGGACTTCATGTTGGCCAGAAATCATGTTTTATGAGTCAGTTTGCTGAGATTTCAGGGTTTATCTGTGACAGCAGCTAGCATTTCCTAATACACTTCTCTCTTCTCAGGACTCTTTAAAAGGCTAATAGGACTGAGCTCCAATATTATATGTTTTCCAATTAGTTTTATCTACCACGTAAGTGATATGCCCCTAAAAATGCCATAAGTTTGCTACTTTATGTGCCTTGGCAGAAACTAGTCCACGTCTTGCTAATTCTATAATTATGGACTTCCATATGTATAAATAAAACTATTTTTTATCCCAGAAGTAGAACCATTCTTTACATTGGTTTGTCATTTTATAATAATTCTAAGGCCACATGACTAAACAAGACACTTGCTCTTTTTTTCCCCCATTTACAAGAATAGAGAAGCCAAAGAAAAAAGAAGATTAAATGAAACATAAATAAATGTCTGTTTCTTTTTGTGGAACAAGAGAAAACAGATCAAATGATCTTGCCTGATTTTTTAATATGTCATCACAACCTCAGTTTTATTTACTATTTTAAAGTAAAGACTTTAGCAGTTTAAGAGCCATATAATTGGACCGTTTTCCTCTGAAGCCTTTCCCTACTCTGTGGATTCTTTTTCAGAGATCAGAAATGACAAATGAATGCTGGCACATCGTATACAAGGTATGGCTCAGAAGCGTTCAGTGTGTTTGTGAGAAGAAAGAATAAGACTAAAGATGTAGTTTCTAGTGATTGTTTGGAAAATAATGAGGAAACCAGAGTGAAAAGGAAAATAAACCTTCAGTTTCATAAAACATGCAAATCTTCCAAAAAGAATATTTTCAAAGAATGGCTGAACTAGTTTTACCTGTGCGATTCCACCCCCAACCTCTCTCCTTTTTCTAAAGCAACAACCTGTAAAATAAATGAGCAAAGCTTCTTTCTTTGGTTTTCTATTAAAAGTTTAATTTGCAACACACCCAAATGTGGCTTTATTCCACTCTCTGGAGAAAATTGATGGATCCTCTGTCGTGGAGGCTGTGCAGGTTGGTGGTTAAGAAGAGGCCATTCATTTCCCACTGTGACAGGAGGCAGGCCACAATGGCAGCTGCAACCACGTTTGCTCCTGTTGCTATGAACATTTGGGACACTAAAATAAATTGATTGTACCAAAAGATTCTTTCACTCTCCCCACCACATCATCTTAATGGGGAATTCATACCACTTTGAGCTGCATTTACTGCTGAAATGGAATGATGGCTTCTAAAATTACTTTAGTGCATATTGAATTGTTCCACAGTTTATTGGGTTATGGGACAACATTTTGGTTTTAGTGAAGGCCATCTTTTCAGAAGGCCCTGGACTCTTGAATCAATTATTACTCCATCAAATCCAGAGATGTGAATCTCTGCTCTAGCCTGAAATCTTCCTTTCCTTCCTCCGCTTGAAATGCCATCATTTCTTAAACTTCTAAACATGTTCCTATATTCAAGACTAAAACATATTACTCTGGAAGTGAGTAATTCATTCAAATAAAACTCAAGAAAAGGAATTAAGACGTGAAGACAGATAACCGTGGGGTAACATGGTGTATCCTTCTGTCCTAAGTACACACGCATATGAGAAGGGACTTACTGTGTAGTTTGGCTGTGAAGTCACTTCCTATTAACCACTTCCAATGAACTGCTAGTCGACCCCCATACTGTATGGAAACTGTTCTCTATTATCTGCTTCTAATGGTCTATTTATTAATCCCCTACTGTATGGAAGCATTGGACACTTCTTGTACTCCGTTTTCCCAGGATCTGTTTGATGCATTATGCAGAATTCATTTTTTCACTATCTTGTGCTGAGGATACAGTTTGCAACCACTTAAAATGTGTCATTATAGGCCACCTATTATTTCTTTCATCATATAGTAGAACACATGTTGTTATCATGATGATTCCTTATATTTGCAAAGCATCTAATTTTATAAAATACTCTCCTATCTATGATGGTGATTTTTATCTTTCTGAGATTACTACAAGCTTTAGATAGGAGAAATGTGAAAATACCCAGCACGGTGACTTGTCTGCAACATACACCTTTCATAATACGAGGTCTGACAATTAAGTTTGCAAACTCATCCTAGAAAAAGTGCTACATCCTTCACTGCTGAATATCACTATGGTCACCTTTGAAGTACTTCCCTAGGGAAGGTATGCGCTAACACCAGTGCCTTGTACACCATCAAAGCAATTTTGGAACTTTTTTTCTGGGATGTCCATCAGAGTTGTTGTCATATTGCCTTTGATGTCCTGAATGTCATAAAGCATCTTTCTTTCAATATTTCCTCTATCTTTGGGTAAAAGCAAAAGGTCACTGGAGGCCAGATCAGGTGAGTTCCAATATAGTTATCTGTTTACTGGTGAAAAACTCTCTCACAGACAGTGCTGTGTGAGCTGGTGCACTGTTGTGATGCAAGAACTCCTCTGGGACCATTTTTGCACACACCTTTGGCAGAGAATGCCAAGATTTTCATTAAGTTTTCCTGTTTCTCTATCGATGCTTATTTGGTCTGCTATGCTTCTCACAATCAGCCAACAATTTTGACGCACAATTAAACAAATTTTGACGATGTTTTTGTCAGTTCTGCTTATTACTGGCCATCCTGACCTCTCTTCATCAGTGATGCTTGCTCTCTCCTCAGAAAAATGTTTCATCCATTCGTATACTGCTGTTTTCTTCACAGCATTAGCCCTACAAACTTGGACTAGCATGTCCCTGATTTCATTTCCACTCTTGACATGTTTAACAAGAAATTTAATGTTAGTTGTTGCTC
>CAUYQG010190589.1:0-21753 GCA_963574415.1 Tarsius wallacei | reverse complement strand
CTCATATAGTAGACCTTGATCATCCAATGTATTACCACAAGAAAATGACTGACAGTGGTGGGAAGCTGGGGGGCGGGAGGGTGAGGGGGATGGGATTAATGGTGGTGGGTATCTGTCTGGGGATGGGGAGACACCTCTTATCAACAAGGGTACCTGAACGAAACATTTTTGTATGCCTAACCCCTAACTGTACCCCACAATAACAAAATAAAATAAAATAATAAAAAAAAAAAAAAAAAAAAAGAAAGCAAAGATGTCACTATCTCGGCCTCCCGTGTGGACAATTTATGGTTATTTTGCATCTCCATCATTCCTAACCCTGAACATAAATGCTACGGATAAACAATCATTTTCTTACACTTTTTCACATATAAGTATTGACAATATAAGATATAACAGACAACAAAACAGCAAAAATATAAAGTGTTCAGGGTAACTGAACAACACAGCTGCGTCACCAGAACACACGTGTTAGCTGTTGGACAACAGCAGCGACCAACACCGGCAGCCTTTCAGTCTCCACCTGGTGCTGTGATTTGATTTAAACGGTTACTGTACACTGTTTTGTATTTTTTAGCTAAGAGGACATGTCAGAAGCAGCTGAGGGACCAGCAAGTGGGTCCCCTGGGGATGAGCAGGCATTCTGCTGGATGACTTTTTAAAATGTTTCCTCCAGCGTCATCTGCCTCATTAACGATGCTTTTGTCTCAGAAGCCTCTCTCTGATACATAAACTGACACGATCTCTTGTTGCTGTGAATGCACACTACTCTGGTCCCTTGATGAGGCCATCATACATTTTCATGGGCACTGCTGTCTCTGGGTGCTTTTCTTGCAGTGACAACAATGTCGTCTTCATCATCACTTTTTTTTTTGGGTCGGAGTCTCACTGTGTCGTCCAGGCTGGAGTACATGGCAAGCTCACGACCACCCCAGTGGTGACCGGCTGGGCTCTGGCGATATAATGCTGTGTCTTGTTTTAAACTCCTGCAACTGGCCTGCTGAATATTCAGTTCCCTGCCATTTTCAGTTCACCGTAGCAGACCTTCACTTGTTTCACGATCTGCATACACTAAGTGGCTTGTGGTCCCTGGTGTGACGGATCCATTCTTTCAATACATGACGAGATCTTCATTTTCTGCTCTATGCTGTGCTTTTCTATTTTTCATCAACTCCATTCCCCACTTTCAGCACAGAGTCTCCACAGTTTACCCTCCTGTGCCTTGAGGTCATCTGCGGAGTTTCAAAGGTGACCTGGCTCTTCTGTAAGATGTTCCACAATTATACTCCTGGCCAGGTTCTCCAAGAGCTCAACTTTGTGTGCTACAGAGAAACAATGCTTCCTCCTTTTCTTATCACTGCTATCCACATGGGTATCTGCAGGCCTTTTTGATAGTTTCAATAGTATTTTTACACCACAAAGTAGGGAATAAGCAAAAAAAAAAAAAAAAGTGAGTAATGAGCATAGCTCTTGGACCTGTGTGGGATTGCAGGGGAACCTGCCATGGGCACATCAACTTGCACGTGTGCCATTTTATTACCCTTTGTGGGCATGCTTGCATGGGGAAATCTGGGCGTAGTGGAGAAGATACATCACAGCCAAAGGGGATTGGGAGGGTCTTTGAAACTATGTCGTGTGCCTGTGTTTTGAGTGTGATCTAGTCTATGAGGTTGTAAGTGGAATTTTCCACTTGTGAAATCATGTCAGTGCTCAGAAAGTTTTAGATTTTGGATTGTTTTTGATTTTGGAATTTTAGACTAGGGATGCTCAACCTGTGTATCTGGTATCTACCTGTAAGCAGAAAATTCACGCTCAATAATCATGTATTGAATGAACAAACAAAAATTAAAACATACATATGCAAAAATAAAGTATAAGTGAAATAAAGTGAAATAATAAAATAGTGAAAACATTTGCTTTGGGAGGCTGAAGTGAATGCCTGAATCCACAGGTTTGAGACCAGCCTGAGTAACTTGGCGAGACCTTGTCACTACAATAAATTAAAAGTTCCAGCTATTTGGAAGGCTGTGGTGGAATGATTGCCTTAGCCCAGCAAGTCAAGGTTGCGGTGGCCATGAGTGTGCTGCTGCACTCCAGCCTGGGATACATAGTGAGACTCTCAATAAAAAAAAAAAAAAAAAAAAAAAAATTGCAACTAATGTAAAGATCAGAATCCTTGATGGTTACCTCAGTAAGAAAAATTCAAAACTCTAATAGCTAAGAAAAAAGAACATGAGGAGACAATTCACCAAAAAGTACATACAAAAACAATCAAGTATATTATTAATAAAAGGTATAGAAACAAAAACCAATACAATACTACTTACTTGCCTAGCATATGAACAAACACGAGAAGATTCTACCTCAAGCTGACATAAACCACTGGGAGAATTTTGAATGATAACATTTTCTAGAAAATACTTTAGCAATATGTATGAAAAGCCATACAATGCTTATTTTCCTCTGATCCATTATTCATTTAATACATAGAGTTTCATTCAAATAATATTTACTGGGTGCCAATTACATGCCAGTTACTATAATTTTAATTCTGAAGATTTATCCTATACAAATAATTGGAAAGTCAGGAAATAACGATGTAGAAAGATGTTTCATACATTATTATCTAGAATAAAGAAACACTAGCAACCACCTGAGTGTGCAGGGTGAGGACGTTCTCAGTGATGACTTAGCGGTCACATAATACGTTAAGTACCTGAGAAAATACATATAGGAAAACAAACCACTGAGAACAAAGATCAGAAGAAAATGTTTAAACTAAGACGTACCTTCTTCAATAGTAGAAGTGCCTCTTCTAGTTTGTTGTGGCTCACCTGAACATATCTGGACACTCTGTCCAAAATGCTATAAAATAGAATATCGAATTAAACTATAACTCCATGTTTAAAATTCATAATATTTACATGGACTTTACAACTGTTAAAAATTGCTATATATATTTTTTCAATGATCATTGTTCACACAACTTGTGTATTTTCATTTTTTTTGGAGGTGAAATCAAGACTTACTGGTGTAAAGCCTTTCTATGTTAACTGAGCAATTTTTACAAGACATGTTTTCTGTCCACTGAAAACTTCTCAGGTGGTGATGTTGTCTTGGATATTTGAAAGTGGTAAAATAAGCTGAGTGACTATCAAAAGTACTAATTAAAGGAACGGTAAACTACCTTACAGCTTATAACCTAGCTGGTTTGTTATTGTCAGGGTGAATCCCACGTAACTACTGACCAAAAGCCTCTGACTATGGCTCATGCCAAGGACAGGTAAGCACGTTAGCTGACAAAACTTAGAATGAAACAGCTGCCCCAAGGCTGCATAAAACCTGGAAAAGGGAAAGTTCCATGCACTGGCAACAAGCACAGCCACTCAGCACTTTCCAAGAGAGACCGGCACTTCTCCGAGGATGGTCCGTCGTCTTCTTTCTGCCCAGCTGTTGCACTTGAAGAAGGAACTGTCTTTGCTCGACCATACTTGACCTCTGCTTGGTCTGAGCTAAAGGAGGGCTGTGGACTTCGAAACAGCTGTCCCTGCAGAGCGCTCGTGGTCTTGCCCCATCTCCACGGCAGATTTGAGAAACCCTGGACTGAAACCCTGGTGCCAAGTGGCAATTGTGCTTTTCTGTCTTTCATTTATGTCTCTTACACTTTCTCCACACAGAAGTGATGGGCTGGAGAAAACCCAGCAAGACGAAATTCCGTGCAAGGTGGCAAGGGCCACTGCTATAGTCCCTGAGCCCTTCCTTAGCTCGGGAACAACAAAATGAAACAGTGATACGGATAAAACATTTTGATTCAGGAACATATTCTACAGCTCATAAGACCCTGGAAGATGTCTAAGTGGGGGTGTGAGTGGGAGAAGTGCATGTGAGGTGCACGTGAGGCTTCTGGACAGAAGGACGAAGACGGACTCTAGAGACGAGAGTGTGGATGTGAAGGCGAAAGCGACGAAGGTCCCAGAACACAAAAAGGAACCTGGAGAGGGACTCACAGAGGCCTCTGACATCTAGCTTGCTCCTTCTTTTTAGTTATAACAACTATATATTATCTTTTTTTTGTTTTAGAGTTGGAGTCTCACTCTGTCGCCCAGACTGGAGTGCAGTGGCCGCTCCCGGCCACCGCAGCCTCGACCTGCTGGGCTCCGGAGATCCTTCTGCCGCAGCCTTCCTAGTAGCCGGAATTACAGGCGCACGCTACCACGCCCAACCAAATTTTAAAAAAATTTATTGTAGAGATGAGGTTTCGCCAAGTTGCCCAGGCGGGTCTCAAACCCGCGGGCTCAGGCTAGTCCACTCACTTCGGCCTCCCAAAGCGCGGAATTACAGGCTGAGCCACCAAGCCCGGCTTACATTATCTTAAAATTCTAACTATATTAGTAAAACTAAAGAAAAAATAAGGGTAAAAGATGTTTTCACTATGGATTTTGAGATGTTTGATGGGAACAACATGAAACTTCAAATAGAAGGACTTTTAGGCATCACTGAATTTGTACTCAGTAATTAAGTATATGTTATTAAGCAGTAAGAATATATTGATAATGGGAATATATTTATATAAGTATATAGCCAAATCACTTGTTCTGCTAAGATAGATCATGTTTGATTATTCTCCATAATAACAGCCTTATCCATATAAAATTCATTATTTCCTATAATATACAAATGATAGGACTCTCCTGTAACTTAAAATATAAATTCTCCATAAGGCGCTCTAGTCCAGTTCTTTTTAAAACTTAGAAGTGATATTTAAAGTAGAAACTTCACGTAAAATGCTCTCTACTTATCCATCTAGACTTTTAATATTTTAAAGTCAATCCTTGGGTCAAGTTAGAAGTATCCAGTCCTCAGATCAAGCCACATGAAACTCTTTGCTCATCTGCTGCCGAACTGTTATTAGGGGCATGTTCGTTATGTACTTCAAAGTCCACTATACGATGGTTACTTTAAAATACTGTATCCCAAACAACAACAGTATCAATATCCCTTGAGAATGATATAGCGATCCAATTTCCCTTTTTGCTATGTCTTGGAGGAAGCTCAGATCCAAACAGGCTATCCAATCACATGCGGCAATATTAGTCTTTCCATGGCTCTAGCTTTCTTTTCTTTCCTTCAAGTTGTTTTAAAACCGTCATTAACAACTGACTATAAGACGAATTAGAATCAGCAAATAGGTATAGTACAAGTACAATAAGCTCCTAGCATAAAGATTCCATGGTTGCTTCACAAATGGCTTAGGCTACATTTACATTTATGTTGTATTACACATACACGATATGTACATACAAGAGCACAGTCTGCTTTGGGCTGGGCGCAGTGGCTCAAGCCGGTAATCGTAGGACAGGACTGCCTGAGCCCGTGGGTTTGAGACCAGCCCGGGCAACTTGGCGAGACCTCGTCTCTACAATAAACCAAAAACTTAGCTAGGCATGGTAGCATGCGCCTATAGTTCCAGCTACTTGGAAGACTGAGGCGGAGAGGATTACCGAGCCCAGCAGGTCAATGCTGGAGTGGCCATGAGTGTGCCACTGCATTCCAGCCTGGACGACGGAGTGAGACTCCAACTCAAGAAAATAAAATAAAAAGTAAAAAAAAGAAGTTTTATAAGCAGATTTTAATATTATTTTTTAAAAAAACGAATACCATACTTACATCCATTTGCTCACTGTACTTCTGTCCTACAGATCCAGGGTTTTGACCTTTCTTCTCTAAAAGACTTCTCTGCTTGTTTTCAATGATTCGTTTTCTTCTCATAACTGTAGAATCTTAAACACATGCCAGTACAACATCAAAAATCATGCGGGTTGAGTAGATTGAGACCATGTATCTCCACTACACACACTCAAGTCCACTGCACAATTACACACATGACAGAAAACTGTAAGTCTCACTCGTTTGGTCAGCATATTTTTATTGAGCTCCTCTTACATGTTCCACACATGCCACATGTACAAGGATGGCTTCAACAAAACTCCTGCTTCTGGGAGGTTTATAGTTTAGAGCAGTGACCTCCAGAGGCATGTAAGATAATCCACTGGTGTGCAGGAAGAAGGTGTTAGAATTCTAGCTTCTATTGTTACTTAAAAACCCGAAGTTAAACTTGACATGGGCACTCCGTTCCTTTGCAAGGCAGAGGGTCACAGTCAACTCATTCGTCTTGAAGGAAGAGCAGACATTCTGAGACCATGAGGCCGGCAGTGTCGTTGTCATCACTCGTGCCCTTCAACCTCCTGCAATGCGCTAACGTGGATGTGTGCTCAGGGAAGTGGACTTATGCATGTCTTGCAGTTTCTTAAGTTCTCACAAAAGCTGAAGGCTTATTCTGAGAAACAAGGAGTCAGCAATTAAAAGGAAGGGGCAAAAACGGCGGGAGGTGTTCAGCTCAGCGGAGGAAGGGGTTTGAGCTAACCAGCAACGGGATGGGATGCCCCATGAGGCGGGGGTTCCTCCGCACTGCGCCTTTCAAGCAGAGGTTGAGCGTCCAACAAGAGGAAGCTAGATGCATGGGTTGCAGGTTGAACCAATTCAGTTTTAAAATATTTTCCAGAGCTGCAATGCTGCGACTGTCTCCTGCATTTTTTATGTTTCCAATTAAGAATGCTACAGAGTTTTAGATATGTAATACTTTATGGAAGGTTAGTCACTTATTCTGAGTTTTGGCAGTGAAACTAGTATATCTAGAATTTTCATATGAAACTAGAAATTTGGCCAGAGATACCAATGCAAATAATTTTTTTTTTCAAAAATTCCAAGCTCTTGGCAATTGTATTTTTTTTTTTTTTTTTTTTTTTGAGTTGGAGTCTCAATTCGTTGCCCAGGCTAGAGTGCAGTGGCATGCTCATGTCCATCCCAGAATCTACCTGCTGGGCTCCGCCTCAGCCTTCCAGGTAGCTGGAACTATAAGTACGCGCTACCACGCCTGGCTAGTTTTTTTATTTATTGTAGAGGTGAGGTTTCACCATGTTGCCCAGGCTGGTCTCGAACCTGTGGGTTCAGGAGATCCTCTCGCCTCAGCTTCTCAAAGTGCTGGGATTATATAGGCTTGAGCCACCGCACCCAGCTTATTGTATTATTAGATAGCATTTAAGTGCATGTATGTGAACGCTCCTCTCAAATGGAACCCCTCCTCTCATTGTCCTGGGTCACCCAGGTTGTTTATATATCCCTTAAAATATATATACTCTAAAATAACATAGAGGGCAACCCTTTTGGGTCATCTCCCACTGTGGGAGCTTTTCTGTCCTCTCAATAAATCCTGCTTTAAAAAAATAAAATAACATAGAGCACAGCAATACTTCTAAACAGCTGGCTAGTATTGCCTGAAATTATCATTTAAAATTATACTGGCTTTGTAATAGCTATAGTAAACTACTTTTTGTTTTGTCTTGTTCAGTTTTGTGTATGTGTTTGTCTCAAAGGATAGCTGTCAAGACAGATATCTTCCTTCTTGGAACTATAAAATTGATTTGAAAAGACGAAATACACACAAACTATAAAGGAACAGACCACATTAACATGAACTTTTATCCAACAAAAAGAGTAAAAATACCAATCACAAATTGGCAGAAGCCGGGCTCAGTGGCTCAGCCTGTAATCCCGCGCCTTGGGAGGCTGAGGTGAGTGGAATGCCGGAGCCCGCGGGTTCGAGACCTGCCTGGGCAACTTGGCAAGACCTCATCTCTACAATAAATCAAAAAATTATCCGGGCATGGTAGCATGCGCCTGTAATTCCGGCTACTTGGAAGGCTGAGGCGGAAGGATAGCTGGAGCCCAGCAGGTCGAGGCTGCGGTGGCCAGGAGCGGCCACTGCACTCCAGTCTGGGCTACAGAGTGAGACTCCAACTCAAAAAAAAAAAAAAAACAACAAATTGGCAGAAAATAGCTGCAATACAAATAACCCATTGATAAGAGAAAATATCAATAGAAAAACGGACAAAAGGTCATTGCACAAAAGAGAAAATGCAAATGATGCACAAACATATGAAAATGCTCAATTTATTAGTAATCAAGGCAATGTATTCCATAAATAGAAACTATTTTAAACCTGTAAGATGGAAAACATTAGAAAGTCTATCAGACTTTTGGTGAGAATGTAGTAAAGAGAATTCTCACGTATTAACCTGGGAAACAATTTGGATTATCTAGTAAAGTTGAAAATACACATACCCTATGACCAGCAACACGTGCATTAGTACACGTACAAATCTGTTCCTCGAGGCATTAGTCATAAAAGCAGAAGCTAGAAGCAACCAAAATGTCCAATGACAGAATGAAAATCTATTTGTATATTCATATGATGGAATGTGATACAGCAAGGAATATGAAACACAGTTAAACTAATCAACAAGTCTAGAAAGTTGATTGAAAAAAGCATATCCTAGAAGGATACAGATGAAATGATTCCATTTATATACATTTCAAAACGAGCCCAAACTAAACAATATAGTTTGGGATACAGTCATAAGTGGTAAAAATGATCAAGAGAAGCATGGAATCAATCACACGAAGTTCTACCTGGCACTCACTTCGGCAAGAGGAAGGAAGCAGTTGGAGGTGGGCATGGTGCTTCAGGTGTTGGTGACTTTCTGTTTCTAAGACGGGGCAGTGGTCACAGGCTCTTTGCTTACTAGTCTTTAGCTTGTTCTCACGTGTCACATACATTCTTTTGAATATAAGACACAGTTAACCACTTGAAACCTTATGAAGTAAACTGAATACACCTGTTCGACTTCGTAGTTATCTCTACTAAACTGAACTGTATTGGTTTTGGCTTGTCAGTTCAGTCAGAAAAATTTTGAATCTTGTTTCACCCTCTGTTTTATCAATGACTTCCACAAATTGTACAGATAAATGTACTTTTAAAAATGTATATTGCTGAAAAATCTATGGTTATTCTGAAAGTGTTTTTTTTTTTTTTAAAAACAAAGCAGCTAAGTAGTTAGGAATACAGACTCTAACCAGAATGCCCCCTAATCTTGGGTATGCCATTTATACTAGTTATGTGACTTGTATACTTTATTTATATTCTATGCATCTCAGTTTCCTTGTCTACAAAATGAGCATAATAATATTATCTATCTTACCAGCTTATTGGGAGAATTAACTTTGTTTGCATATGTAAAGTGCTTACAATAGCAGTTGGCACATAATAAATATTATCTAATTTTTACCTAGAATAATTTGCTTCCATGTCTCTGACCAAACTTTTGATCTCATGAAAACTAGATTTATTTTAAGGAAAGAACACTGAAGCTGCAATAGGAAATCCTGGCTCTGCTTTGAACTAGCCGGTTCACCTTGGGCTGTATAATTTCACTACTATGTGTGTCAATTTCCTCATCCATACAATGTGAGAGTTAAACCAAATTGTCTCCATGGCCCTTTCTAGTAATCACATTTTTGATTCCTTGAAGATATTCTTAATAATTACTAAAAAAGGAAAAATGCATTCTTTTTGAAATCAGATTTCAAACTACTTACTGTGTCACCATCAGTTGGCTTAAAAAAATGGAAGTATATCCTACGTATAGAAAAGTGCACATAAGTACACAGATGATACACCCAAGCCCCGGTTGCCCAGCCACTCAAGTCAGGAAACAGAAGAGCTCCCCTCATCACCTGCCTCCATATACCCCTACCACCCGTTCTTGATGTAAAAGGAATACAATATGCATTTTATTATGTAATACGCTTCTTGTGCACAGAGCTATGGTGAGATTCATCTGCACTGCTGGCTTTTTTTTTTCTTTTTAGCAATAGCTCATTCATTTTCATTATAGTATTTCATTGAATGAACAATGATATTTAACTTTACTTATATTATACTGTGTAGTGCTGCGGACATCTGAGATCATTCCAGGTTCTGGTTATGAGGCTGCTATGAAAGTTCTCGAACACGTCTTTTGGTTTACATATAAATGAATTTCTGATACACACACAATCTTTTGGACAGGAATTGTGTCCAACTTTTGTAGGTATGATTTTTCAGTTGATACACATCTTTACTAACCCTTGGTATCGTGCCTTTTTAATTTTAGCCATTCTGACATGTGCAGTCTTATCTAATTGTCTCAATGTGCATTTTCCTGATGACTAATTGACCTCTGCATGTGTTTCCTGACCAGTGGCTGTCCTCCTGTATGAAAATAATTTTTCCAAATTTTGGCTTAAAAAAAAAAGGTGTTATGGTCTTATTGATGTGTTACCTAGACGTACAGTCCCCAGCCATTCAAACACGAATGAGAGTGTTGCTGTGACTGTATTTTGAAGATGTTATTAAAGTCCATAATCTGTTTAAGTAAGAGAGACTATCCTAGATAATCTGGATGAACTTAATCAGACCAATTAAAAGACTGAGGCTTTCTTGAGAGAATAAACAAAGTCAGCTTGTGGATAGCAGTTTTCACCCGTCCCTGTGAGTTCTGACCTATTCTTTCTCATGGCCTGTCCTACATATTTTAGATTTGTCTAGCCAGGCCCTATATTCAGTGTGAACCAATCCCTTGCCATAACTCTCTTTATAACTCTTCACTGGTTCTGCTTCTCTGGCTGAACTCCGACTGATATAGCTGGGTTGTTTTTTTCTTATTGACTGTAGGAGGTCTGTATATGTTCTGGATATAAGCTCTTTGTCAATATTATGCATTACAGAGATCTTTTCCAGGTATTCACAAACTTTACATCTGACTAAGAATCTATATCCAGAATCTATAAAGAACTCAAGCAAATTAGCAAGAAAAAAGCAGATGACCCCATTAAAAACTGGGCAAATGACATGAATGGACATCTCTAAAGATATACAAATGGCCAACAAATATATAAGAAAATGCTCAGCATCACTAATCATCAGGGAAATGCAAATTAAAACCATAATGAGATACCACCATACACTAGTCAGAATGGCAAGTACTAAAAAAAAAAAGATGTTGGCATAGATAGGGTGAAAAGGGAACCCTTACACACTGTTAGTGGGAGTGCAAACTAGTGCAACCTCCATGAAAATCTGTATGGAGATTTTTCAAAGAACTAAAAGCAAGTCTACCCTTCTATCTGGAAGTCCCTGAACTTGGTACCTAACTACCCACAGGAACAGAAGTTGTTACAGAAAAGACACCTGCACTTGTATGTCCATCGCAGCACAATTCACAATTGCAAAGAGGTGGAATCAGCCTAAATGCCCACCAACTGATCAGTGGATAATGAAAACGTCTTATAAGAGAAGGGAATCCTCCCCTACTCCCAAACACGAAATTATCTTTTGGAGGGTGGGCCCCTTGGAATTTTCCTCCGGAATTTGTTCCTCTGGATGAAAGGGTCAACAAAAGGTTTTATTCTTGAAGTTTTGAGAAGGTCACGATTAGCGGAAGAAATGTCCCAAGTTGGGGCAAATAGGGGACTGGTTCTTCCATCATGAAAACACACCTGCCCACACTGCACTGAGTGTTCAATGTTTCTAACCAAAAATGGCAATGACCCCTGTGCCCCACCCTCCCTATTCACCTGATCTCACCTCAAGTGACTTTTTAAAATTTCCCTAGATGAAAAAAGTCCTCAAAGGGAAACGTTTTGCCAATTGGAAGAAGTGAAACAAAAAATGGCAGAAGCACTGAAAGGCATTAAAATGGATGAGTTCAAAAACTGTTTTGAGCAGTAGAAAAAGTGTCAACAAGCGTATTGCAAACGGAGAGTACTTTGAAGATGACTGAAGTTTAAAAATGTAAGAATAAACACCCAATTTCTTGGATTCTTTTTGGGGGGGTCCCCCCTCGTATGTGTGTGTGTGTGTGTGCGCACGCGCGCGTGCGTGCACATATTATGGACTACTATTCAGCCATGAAAAGGAATGAAAAAATGTCTTTTGCAGCAACTTGGAAAAATGGGAGCAACTAAGCAAACTGGGAGCTAAACTAAGGTCCTGCAAAGCCACAGAGAATGGCATCATGGACCTTGAAGGCTCAGAGGGGCAAGGGTGGGGAAGGATGGGAAATCCCCTACCGGGTCCAATGTGCACAGGTGGGTGGAGGGCACACTAAAAGCCCAGATGTCTTTGCCACTGGACATGTATCCATGTAACAAGAAATCATTTGTACCCCATAAAGACATTGAAATAATTTTTTTTAAAAGGTGAAAGAAAAAACAAAACAAATGCCTTCTCCTGTTCTGTAGTTTGTCTCTTTTATCTTTTAATGATTTTTTGCATGAAAAAGTATTTAATTTTAATGTACAGTTTATCCATCTTCTCCCTAATCATTTGAACATTTTATGTATTGTGTAAGCAATCTCTGCACATTCTAAAATCATAAATAGGCCAGCGCGGTGGCTCACACCTGTAATCCCAGCATTCTGGAAGGCTGAGGCAAGAGAACTGCTTGAGCTCAGGAGTTCAAGACCAGCCTGGGCAACACAGCAAGAGCTCGTCTCTACAGAAAAAATTAGCTGGGTGTGGTGGTGTGGACCTACAGTCCCAGCTACTCAGGAGGCTTAGGCTGCAGTGAGCCATGATCATGCCACTGCATTCAGCCTGAGTGACAGAGACCCCCAACTAAACAAACAAAAATCATAAACATACTTCCTATGTTATCTTCCAGATTTTTTTTTTAAACTTTCCATATTTAGAGCAACAGTTCACCTGAAATTGACTTTTGTGTATGGTGTGAGGAAAGGGTCATTTTTACTAATTTCATATAGTCATCCAATTGATGAATGACAAGATGAACCCTTTCTCCCTGTTATGCAGTACCATTGTTGCCAAAAATCAAGCACTCTAATATGTGGGTCTGTTTCTGGACTCTTTATTCTATTCCATCCACCTAAATATATGTGGGCTTGGCCAGGCATGGTGGCTCACACCTACAATCCCAGCTCTTTGGAAGGCCCAGGTAAGAGGATTGCTTGAGCCCAGGAGTTTGAGACCAGCCTGGGCAACATGGTGAGGCCTCATCTCTACAAAAAATAAAAAAAGCAGCCAGGTGTGGTGGTGCACACCTGTTGTCCCAGCTACTCGGAAGGCTGAGGTGAGAGTGGGAGGACTGCCTCAGCCTAGGAGGTCAACGCTGTGGTGAGCCATGATTGTGTCACTGCTCTCCAGCCTGGGTGACAGAGTGAGACCCCGACAGAAAAAAATAAAAATTCTTGAGCAGGCCGGGCTCGGTGGCTCAGCCTATAATCCTGCGCTTTGGGAGGCCGAGGTGAGTGGATTGCCTGAGTCCGCGGGTTCGAGACCCACCCGGGCAACTTGGTGAGACTTCATCTCTACAACAAATCAAAAAATTAACCAGGTGTGGTAGAACGCGCCTGTAGTTCCAGCTACTTGGAAGGCTGAGGCAGAAGGATCGCCAGAGCCCAGCAGGTCGAGGCTGCGGTGGCCGGGAGCATGCCTCTGCACTCCAGTCTAGGTGATGGAGTGAGACTCCAACTAAAAAAAAAAAAAAAATTCTTGGGCAAATACAATACTGTGCTAACTCCTGTAACTCTATATATCTAGTAGTGTAAATTTTACAACTTTGTTCTGAGAGATGGTTCCAGCTATTCCTGGCCTTTTCATTTCCTTATACATGTTAAGCTCAGTTTGCCAATTTTCTCAAAAATCCTACTGAAACTTTGGGATTATGTTACATTTGTGGACTAATTTGGGGAGAACTGGCTCCATTTGAACGCTGACCCTTCCAGTCCATCAACATGGCATGCCCCGCCCCCCCCATTTTCTAAGTTTTCTTTAATCTTTCCAATAGTCTTCTGCGCAGAAGCCATGCAAATCGTTCATGAGGTTTATTCCCAGGAATTCACATTGTGTTTATTTATTTATTTATTTATTTAAGTCAGAGTTTCACTCTGTTGCCCAGGCTGGAGTGCAGTGGCACGCTTATGGCTACCACAGCCACAACCTGCTGGGCTCAGGTGATCCTCCTGTCTCAGTCTTCCAAGTAGCTGAAACTACAGGCACCTACCACCATGCCTGGCTAATTTTTTTTATTTACTGTAGAGGCAACATCTTGCCAAGTTGCCCAGGCTGGTCTTGAACCCCTGGACACAGGCAATGCTCTTGCCTCCACCTCCCATAGTGCTGGGATTACAGGGATGAGTCACCCTGCTAGGTCTACATTTTGTTGTTGTTGTTGAGTTGGAGTTTCACTCTGTCACTCAGACTTGAGTGCAGTGGCTGCTCCCGGCCACTGCAGCCTCAACCTGCTAGGCTCCGGCGATCCTTCCACCTGAGCCTTCCAAGTAGCTGGAACTACAGGCACGTGCTACCACGCCCAGCTAATTTTTGATTTATTGTAGACATGAGGTCTCGCCAAGTTGCCCATGTGGGTCTGTTATTAAAAAGTATCATTGTTGGCCAGGCTCAGTGGCTCAGCCTATTATCTTAGCACTTTGGGAGGCTGAGGTGAGTGGACTGTCTGAGGCTGCAGGTTAGAGACCAGCCTGGGCAACTTGGCAAGACCTGTCTCTACAATAAATAAAAAACTAGCTGGGTGTGGTAGTGCACACCTGTAGTTCTGGCTACTTGGAAGGCTGAGGATAGCCTGAGCCCAGCAGGTCAACACTGGGGTGGCTGTGAGTGTGCCACTCACTGCACTCCAGCCGGGGTGACAGAGTGAGGCTCCACCTCAAAAAAAAAAAAAAACTGAATCCACTGGGCATAGTGGCTCATGCTTGTACTCCCAGCGCTATGGGAAGCCAAGGCGAGAGGACTGCCTGGGCTCAGGGGTTTGAGACCAGCCTGGGCAACTTGGTAAGACCTCATCTCTACAAAAAATCATGAAAAATTCGCCAGGTGTGGTGGTGCACGCCTGTAGTTCCAGCTACTTGGAAGGCTGAGGTGGAGGGATCGCTTAAGCCCAGCAGGTCAAGGCTGCAGTGGCCGTGAACGTGCCAGTGCACTCCAGCCTGGGTGACAGGGTGACTTCTACTCAAAAAAAGAAAAAAAAAAAAAATTGAATCCATAAATTGTTCTTTCTACTTCTTTCATATTTTAGATTTTTCTTCCCTGCTAGATCACTGCTGTCTATCTTGTCTCCCCCTAAAAGGTCTCAGAGCTCTGCCTCTCCAAGACACTGTCATAGACCTTATCCTTCATGTTAAACTGCTTGAAAAGAATGGCTTATACTCATTGAGACTGCACCTCTTTGCTCATTGTACATGAAACTGCTTTTATTTAGAGACATCTCAAGCACAGGACAATATAATTGAAGGCCGCTGCACACTGTAACATGAATGGCGTTCTCTCAGGTGGCTCTAACGCGTGGCCTGCTCATCTGTGGCAGCCCCACTTGGCGCCTCCTGGGTCCCGGCCCTCTTCCTCTCCCCAGGGACAGTTGCTGTTCTGAGTTTGACTTTTACCATGACTATTTCTGCCATACTCGTATTACCTATGAATGTATCCACAAGCCATAAAGTATTATTTTACGTACAAATACAAATTTCTTAAAGTGATTGAACGCTACAGCTTTTCATCTCGCTTTGGATATCTATTCCCATTGATACATGTTCTGGGAAAGTAAGTACGTGAAAGGATTTGATGAGGAAGGAGAAGCGAAGAGACGGGGCATCTGGGGAGGATAAATGCCTGAAACAGTTACTGCAATCAATAGAGAGCGAAACGGAAGGAACAATCGGTCAGGCAGATCATCAGAGGTGAATGATCACGAATCTCAACTACACTCAATATGCCTGGCCCACTTTGCAACTCTCTCTGCTACTTAGAAGCAGGAGGAGAGAAGGTAGATAATGGTCTCCCCCGAGGGCGGGAGAGTTGCCAGTCTGGTGTGACAAAAAAGACTGAGGGGCAAAGAGCGCAGGATACTGGCAAAAGAATCATGGAAAGGATGGCCCATGACTTCTAAGCTGGATAAACAAGAGGAAATGCAAGAAGAGCCGAAGAAATAGAATAGGAAAGCAGAGAAAACAGAGGACTCGAGACCCCAGGGAGGCAGAAGAATGGGGGCGTAAGAAGAGGACCATGGGAGACTGCAGCCGGAGAGACAAGTGGCCTGCGGCCCTGACTTTGGAAGCAGAGCAGGCATGGGTGTTGCCAAGGCCCGGAACACGACAAGGAGAAGGGCGGCTGAGGCAGAACCGCAGAGAAGTCGTCAGGGCTGCCAGGAGCAGGGTCAAGGCTGAACCGCCTGGGTGATGGCAAAGACTCCTTGGAAAGTGGACCACGACCCAGAGGCCAACATCGTCTTCTGGGGGAAATGACGTGAGCCATCGGGAGACGGCAGAGCCGAATGGTTTGGCCCTCACAGCATGAGTTTTCTGCTATGGTGTTCTGAAATTGCCATGAACAGAGAGCAAGACGCCCTCCCCAGTGGTCAACCCTGAGCACCTAAGAGTGTGAGAATAAAATGACCTGGCAAATAGGAGAATAGGGGGAAACATGAGAACGTATTCACCAAACTAAAATCCAGTATTAGCAAAGGGTTCACTTTATTTGACACTTAAATAATTTTTCACAGGGTGGCATTAGGTTTAGAAAATAAATAGTTTTGAAAGAAAGCTTAAACAACTAAATATAAACATACTAATGTTGGTAGTATTGTTAGATTTTTCTAAATATAATCACTGTATTAAGAGGTATATGTATATATGCAACAGTTTGAATATTTGTCTCTTTAAAAACATGGATAAAAATGTTAAAATTCATTACATTTTCCAGTGTCCCTTGTTCAGAGATCCCCATGAGAATGATCTTCTTTAATTAGATGTTAGGAAACTATTGATTTCTCTAAACATATGTATTCCATTCTTTTATCAGAGGATGAGAGAATTTTAACTTGCTACCTTTTAGTATAGAAGCTATTGGGCAACTATTAAGTTTCCTAATATTTTTTCTGATTAGCACAATCTGAATGTGATTATTTGCTTAATAAACATATTTATTATGTAATTTTTGTGGAAAAAGCACAGGACTTGGAGCCATAGAGATCTGGATCAAAATACCAATTCTACCGTTTTTGAGCTCTTGACCCTAGGCAATTCTATTTCCTTCTTTGCAAGATAAGCTTTTAACGTGCACAGCACTCAGTCCTGTGAGGAGAAACTCAAAAAGTAAACATCATTTCTTATCATTATTTTAGAATATCCAATCTGTAGGATAACTTCAGTTTTTGGAAGTACTATGAAAATTAAAGTTGCACTGCAAAACAGCAGGATAAAGAGAATGAAACTTTTAGTGAGAGGAGCACTTTTTTGAAATCTAGATTTTCGCAGGTGAGTACTGAAGGTTTATAGATGGCAGGCTCTGCGTTTAGCTTTCCACCAGCTGATGTGCCTAGTGTCCCTCCAGCTCAGGAGAAGCCTGGATGACCTAAGTGCTAGGCACTGTTAGGACCTGGGGACACAGTGATGCACTATAAAAAATGTCCCTTGTCCTCAAGAGCTCGTGGGCTAACTGAAGGAGACTTTGAATATTACCTGTTAAGCTCTCTCTATATATATGAATATTTATTCCTGCCTTTGGGAGAGGAAGAGCTGCTTTCCGACTGCCTCCCTGCCCCAGTTCTATTTCTCAGTAGGCAACTGATTCCTACTGGCAGGAAAACATGTGGGCTTTTCCATTCCCTCCAAGGAGGAAAGCAGTTCCAGGAGGAGTCAACCAGCTACTACCAGGCGATGGCATTCTAGAGAGTCAGTTTTCAAAAAATTGTAGAGCAACAAGTTCTTTGTTTTCTCATATGAAAACCAACACACCAGCAGATGAAACCAGAGTTGTTACACTTTTGAAAAGGGGATGAGAATTAGGTACATCGCTTACTAGTTTATGGCAATTCAATTTAGCAAACATTAAAACAAAATACAGTATAACTACATGTATTTACTTATTTAGAAAAATTTAGACACTGTTTTTTGCTGTGCTTTCCTTGACAGAAAATTGGACTACAAACAGAGTAACAGGCAACAAGAATCGGACCCTATTCCTTGTCCTCCCTCTTTTAAAGTAACAAGAAAAGTAATTAAAAAAAAAATGAAGGCTGGAAAAGTTTCTAATTTTAGTTGAATGTAAATTGGGTCATTCTCTTAAAGCTTCAGCTACTAGATAAAGTTACAATATTAAAGGGAGTGAGCTATTTCTATTAAGTTGTTATTATTGAATAGTAATATCTATATAGTATGCATTGCCATGCTTCAATAAGGAAAAGTCACATGAATTTAAAAAGCTGTCCATTTTATCTATTAAAAGATAAGAATTTATTCTTACCAGTTGCCCTCTCTTTTTTAGGCAGGACATTACGCCCTCTTTTCCACAAGGGAACTGATTCTTCTGCAGTCATTCTAAGAGTCCCAGACTGGTAACTTTCTTTGCCAACAGGACTTCTTTGGGTGCAGTATAATGTCCCATTTTGCCGGGAAACTGTTTGAGTGCCATTTGAATGATTTATTTTGGCTAAAGTTTGGCACTCAGAAAAACAATAAGATGGCAGAGATGGCATCACAGTGACAAGGTCAGAACAAGCCTTCGAGAGGAGAGGATGGCTTTCTTGACTCCACTGATTCAAACTGTTAGCTGCTGTAAGCACGTGTCTTAAATGAACACAGTTGTGTGTCAGGAGGGTTTGAGAATTTTCAGGCATTACTGACTGATGATGAGATACTTGTATATTTTTACTACTTAAAACATCTGAAGCAGACTTAGGAGGACAATGAGGTTTAATGAATTTACCCTGAGCTTGTGTAAATGCCTTGGCTTTGCTCCCAGGCTGTGCTGGAATGACAGAGCTTTTCCTGTTTGTGTGTACAAAGGCTGATTGGGTTTTTGCAGATCCTGTTCTTCTCATTACTTTTGCTCTATCTCTATATAGATGACCTTTCTGGGCTTTAGAATCACCATTACGCACAGGGATTTCACTTGCCTCTTTCTTTGAGGCTGGTCAGGCTTGCTTAGCAAAGCTAAAACCCGAAGGTAACAGTTCAAAGGCACACGGTCTGTTTCAGGTCCTCCCAGAGCAGTGACGTTTTCATAGGCAGACTCATCCTTGGACTTCTTTCTATCACCAGGGTTGACAGCACAAGCAGGAACACTCATCATGTTGCTGCCATTGCCACTTTTAACATGGAATTGTTGAGGCCGCTGTTGAGTTCTTTTTGTCTTATTCTTCAGCAAATGGCTGTCTTCAGCATGCTTTTCTATATTGCCAGTTTCATCAAACCACCTCAGTTTCTTAATAGTCTTTGGGATGTCTGCACCTTTTTCTTTTTCCTTTGTCAATTCGATGCTATCTCTAATAGCTGCCGCTTTTTTATTTCCAAACTTAAAGTCTTGATTTATAATGAGTGCTTTAAGATAATCATGTTCATATTTAGATTCTTTCTTTAAAATACTTTTAAGAAACCTCACTCCATTTCTCTCATGAATGTTGTATTTCATTTTCTTGTGCTGACCTAAGTCATAATCAGGAAATATATTAGACAACGATGCCGATGGGTCAACTAATTTGTTTTTCAGACTTTGAATCAGTATTATGAGGTATATAGGCAGCTAGAAAACTGTCTGAAAATAAAGGTAACTCTTCCTTATTACAATTAAAATATTTTACCTTTTCATCTTGAATATCTTTCAATTCACCTAACTTACCAGAACACTGCACTGGGTCAATTTCTTTTATGTGTAGACTGTTCTTTCTAAAGTTCTACCTGACTGTGTATTAGAGGGCAAAATTAAAGACGTTGCTATTGGTACACATGAAGTAGAAACTGAAGTCGTTCAATTTTCTTGAGTTAATTCAGAATATTCCTCTTGGTCTAAAAATGTAGCCACTTCCTGGGACAGAGAATCTGAAGAGCTCCTGGCTTTGCTGAATTTAAACGTTGGGCTCTTGGGAACTGATGGCCTCTCCCTTTTGAATTCTGTAGAAGCGGGGCCAGTTGCCCACACAGTGCTAGCTTCAGAGGTCTTTTCACTCTTTTTATCTAGTGCAAATATGGGGGGATTATATACAAAGTCCATTGGATTGTTCGCAGTATTTGCGGCTCTTTCCACAGTCCTACTTAAAGTAGACAGATTTTGTTTGTTACTGTTCGAACATTCCCATGAAGGCAGAACATCATTACTTAAAATATCTGAGAAAGGTATGGCAGCCTGAGTATTTATTTGCAGCATCTATATTTGTAAGCCAATTATTTATATGTTGGGTTTTATAGAATGCCAGTCTATCTTCATCAAAGCAGCTTAAATTTGTTGATTGTGGGTTTGCTGACTTGAGGGAAATGATATTCTGCTGCTGGATTGATGTGAAAGGCTCCTTATTCAGTGTTAAATATATTTCTTCCTGCTCTCTAGCCTCAAGACTGTCTGTACTGGAGAGGGTTTCAGAATTGGTTATCTGATTAACTTCATCACAAAACTTTTGCAAACTGCTTAGATGCTGATCTTCTAGAAGTTTCTGAGTTTCCTCCAGAAACTTCTAGAAGATTTTTGTCAGTAGCCAAGTTCGCCTTGATGTTTTCTTTCATTTCTTTATCACAATCAACTTTGGATGAGAGTTGTTTCTGATGCTTGTGATCATTTTTAGACCATGCTGAAGGCAAAGCAGCATCTATAGCTCTCCAGTTCATCGCTGGTCTGTGAGAAAAGGGAAGATTTATTTCCGATTTTAAGTTGGATTCCTGAATTTGTTTGAGGGCCTCTTCTAAAGGAGGAACTGGTTTTTGGAAAACTGCTTTCCTTCGCTGTGAAAGAGGAATATGGGCACGCTGAAACTTTTCAGTAACTTCTTCAAACTTCTGTTTTCTTTGCTGAAGTATCTGTTCTCTGATTTGGTGTTCTTTTTCCTCTTGCTCCTTTCGTTTCTCTTCAAAAGCTCTCTCGGGTCCGCGGGGAGCAACAAAGGGGGCCGAAGCCGGCCTCTGCCCTCGGCAGCATCCTGGCGGGTTCGCGTCCCCTGGCGTCTGCGGCGAGGGGGCAGTGGGGGGGCGCCGGCGGTTCCGCGCCCCCTCCCCCGGCGCCGCCACTCTGGCGGCCGCAGGCTGGAAGGATACAGGCCGGTGCGCGCGGGGCCGCCCGCCGCGCTCCCGAGGGCCGCGGGGGCCTCCGCCGAGGGCAGCCGCGGACTCCACGCTCGGGGCTCCGGCACTCCCGGCCGGCATCCTTCAGCTCCGCGCCCGCACGCCACCCGCGTGGCCACGCTGCCCCGGCAGCGCCTCCTCGGCCCCTCCCCGCCCTTCGTCTCGAGGGCGCCAAGTCATGGCCTCGGCAGCTCCGGCCCCGTGCGCGGCGCCGGGGCGTCCCGGTGATGGCAGCTGCGCCACCTTGCCCGGGGAGGGCACAGGCAGCGGCCGCGACCACGCCTTCGCCATCTTGGCAACCACCCTGGTTGCTTTTTAAATTTATTTTCTCTATTGTGTTGGTGTCCCTTAAAGCCTGTGAACTTTTTGATTTCTCGCATTTTTCTACTGATGTATTTTGACCTTTTGTTTTAGCATTTAGAACTCTGTTGAATATTTTTTTGTAGAGCCTGTGTAGTGGTGATAAACTCTCTAAGCTTTTGCTTGTCTTCAGATAACTTCATTTCTTCCTCATTCATAAAACTTAATTTTATGAGATACAAAATCCTTGCCTGACATATTCTGCTTGAGGAGATTGAAGATGGGGCCCCAGTGTCTTCTGGCTTGTGGGGCTTTTTCTGAGAAGTCTACTGTTAGTATGATAGGTTTACCTTTATAAGTTATTGGATGCTTTTATCTCACTTCTCTTAAAATTCTTCCTTCACATTAACTTTGCTTGGCTGGATAATTATATGT
>CAUYQG010190585.1:0-21179 GCA_963574415.1 Tarsius wallacei | reverse complement strand
ATAGCAGTATGCATTCAAGCCTGGGCAAGCGAGACCTCATCTCTACAATAAATCAAAAAATTAGCCGGGCGTGGTAGCGTGCGCCTGTAGTTCCAGCTACTTGGAAGGCTGAGGCGGAAGGATCGCCGGAGCCCAGCAGATCGAGGCTGCGGTGGCCGGAAGCGGCCACTGCACTCCAGTCTAGGCGACAGAGTGAGACTCCAACTCAAAAAAAAAAAAAAAAAAAAGAGTGATCATTAGGGATGAGAACATACACATCCCTAAAGGCAAAGGAGTACAGAGTGGTGATGAAAGAAATCAAAGACCCAAGAAAATAGAGACACACCAAGTTCATGGATTAGAAGACTCAGCAGACTAAGGATGCCATTCTCTCTTTATCAAACTATAGATTTAACACAGTTCTTATCAAAATGCCATTCGTTTTTTACAGAAACAAATGAGCACATTCCAAAGATTACATGGCAAGAAAAAGAAACTAAAATGGCTTGAACAATTTTGGAGATAAAGAATTAGGTGGAAGGAATCGCCCCACAAGTTTTTGAAGACTTACTCTACGGTGGCATTCACCAAGACAGTGTACTATTAGTGGAAAAACAGACGCATCAATCAATGAAACAAAATAAGGAACCAGAAACAGACCCGCACCAAGGTGTCCACATGATATGCTTTACAAAGGTACAAAGTAAATTAGATGGAAACAAGATCGTCTTGCATCACAGGATGCTAGAGCAATTAGGCATCCATTCACAAAAACATTAAATGACCAAAATTTCACGCCTTACACAAAAATGAACTCAAACTGAACTGTAGATTTAAACACAAAATATATAAGTCTACAAAATGTTGGAGAAAATCATTGGGACTCAGGACTTGGAAAACAGTTCTTAGACTTGACACCAGGAGCATGTTCTACAATAGAAAAAAAAATCCAAACAGTTAAATTTAACCTAATCTAAATTTAAAACTTTTTCTCTGTGAAAGATCTTATTAAGAGAATGAAAAGACAGATTCCACACTGGGAGAAAATATTTGTGAATCACATATCTAACAAAAAATGTGGGCCTAGAATAAATATAAAGAACTCATAAAACTCAACAGTTTTCTTAAAAAACCCAATTAGGAAATGGGTAATGCCCAAAGTGGTATACTGACATATCACTAAAAAGGAAATATACAAATAGCAAATGAAAAGATGTCTTGCAGAATTAGCTATTAGGGAAGCGCAAACTAAAGCCACAGTGAGATATGACTACAACCCTATTAAAACAGCTAAAACTTGAAAATGGACTCAGACAATCCCAAAGTGCTAGGATTACAGGCATGAGCCACTGTGCCCAGCCTATATAACATTCTTAAAATGACAAAAGCCTTGATGCAATCCATATCAAGTTTTAGCTGTATCCAGCTAAAAGTCTAGCAAGGATGCAGAGAAACTGGATCTTTTGTATATTGCTAGTGGGACTGTAAAATGGTATAGGTGCACTGGAAAATAGTTTAGCCTTTTCTTATAAAACCAAACATAAAATTACCATACAATCCACCAACTGCACTCCTGGGCATTTATCCCAAATAAATGAAATCATATGTTCACACAAAAACCAATGATTATAGCAGCTTTATTCATAATGAGCAAAAACTAGAAACAAGCCAAATATCTTTCAATGAATGAATGGTAAGGAAACTCTGATACAGATATACAATGGCATACTACCCAGCTACAAAAAGTTGTTGCTACATTCAGTGACTTAGTTGAACCTCAGGAGCAGTATGCTTACTGAGGGAAGTCAATCTCAAAAAGTTACATACTGTATGATTTCATTTATAGAACATTCTTTTTCTTTTTTTAGTCAGAGTCTTACTCTGTCACCCCAGGCTGGAGTGCAGTGGCACCATCACGGCCACCACAGCCTCGACCTGCTGGACTCAGGTGATCCTTCCACCTCAGCCTCCAGAGTAGCTGGAACCACAGGCACACGCCCCCACGTCCGGCTAATTTTTTGATTTATTGTAGAGATGAGGTCTCGCCAAGTTGCCCAGACGGTTTTGAACCCCTGGACTCAGGCAATCCCAAAGTGCTAGGATTAGAGGCGTGAGCCACTGTGCCCAGCCTATATAACATTCTTGAAATGACAAAAGACTTGATACAATCCATATCAAGTCCTCCAGCTTTGTTCTTTTTCCAGATAATCTTGGCTATTTTCAGTCCCTTGAGATTTCATATAAATTTTAGGATTGATTTTTCTACTTCTTCAAAAAAATCATTAGGATTTTGATAGGAATTACTTTGAATCTGTTCATCACTTTTAAATCATATTGTCGTGTTAGCAATCTTGATGAACATGGGATATCTATTTACGTTATTTAATTTCTTCCAGCAGTGCTTTGTAGTCTTCAGTGTATACGTCTTTTTCCTCCTTAAGTTTAAACCTACGTATTTTATTATTTTGGGTGCTATTATAAATAGAATTGTTTTTCTTAATTTCCTCTGGGATGGTTCATTGTTGGTGCCTAGAAGTAAAACTAATTTCTGTGTGTTGGCTTTGTATCCTTCAACTTTGCTGAATTTGTTTATTAGTTCAGACAATGTTTTTGTGGAATAATATATAAGTTCATGTCGTCTGCAAACAGAGGTGGTCTTCTTCCTTTCCAATTGGATGGCTTTTATTCTTTTTCTTTTTTCTCTTTTTTTTTTTTTTTTGAGTTGGAGTCTCACTCCGTCGCCCAGGCTGGAGTGCAGTGGCCGCTCTCGGCCACCGCAGCCTGGACCTGCTGGGCTCCGGCGATCCTTCCACCTCAGCCTTCCGAGTAGCCGAAATTACAGACATGCGCTACCATGCCCGGCTGATTTATTTATTTATTTATTTATTGTAGAGATGAGATCTCGCCAAGTCGCCCAGGCGGGTCTCGAACCCGCGGACTTAGGCAGTTCACTCACCTCGGCTTCCCAAAGCGCGGGATTACAGGCTGAGCCACCAAGCCCGGCCTTTTCTTTTTCTTGACCAATTGTTCTGGCTAAAATATTCAACACTGTGTTGAATAGAAGTGGCCAAAGCAGACACTCTTGTCTTGTTACTGATTTTTAGGGGAAAAGCAGTCTTTTGTCAGTGAGTATGATGTTAGCAGTGGAGTTATAGAAACAGAATTGTGCAGTAGGAAGCCTGTTGATTGTGTTGTTCCTATCCCATCTTTTATACCTTGCTGATTTTCCATCTGATAATGCCAACCATTGCTGGAAATAGGGTATTGGCATCCCTGACTTTAATTAGGATTTGTCTGTTGCTGCTTGCAGCTCTCTCAGTTTTTGCTTTACGTATTTTGAGGCTCTGTTGTTTGTTGCATAGACATTTAAGATTGTTGTGTCTTCCTAGTATTTGGATCCTTATTATTATGTCATATCTTCTTGGTCTCTAGTAATTTTCTCAGATATGAAGTCTACTTTATCTGATATGGATAGGCCTATATCATCTTTTCTTTTTATTAATGGTATAGCTTTTTCCATCCTTTGCTTTTAACCTCCTTACATTGTTGAATTTGAAGTGTAAACAGCACACAGGTGAATTTTTAAAATCTACTCTGTCAGCCAGGTGCAGTGGCTCATGCCTGTAATCTCAGCACTTTGGGAGCTGGAGGTGAGAGGATTACTTGAGTTCAGGGGTTTGAGACCAGCCCAAGAACCACACAAGACCTCATCTGTACAATAAATCAAAAAATCAGCCGGGAGTGGTAGTGCATGCCAGTGGTTCCAGCTACTTGGAAGGCTGAGGCAGCAGGATCACCTGAGCCCATTAGGTCAAGGTTGTGTTGGCTGTGAGCATGCTACTGCACTCCAGCCTGGGCAACAGAGTGAGGCTCTGACTCAAAAATACATAAATAAACAAATAAAATCTATAGTCAATCTGTACCTTTTAGCTGATCAATTTTAACAATTTTTGTTTAAGGTAATTATTAATATATTAGCACTTAAGTTTGGCAATTTATTATTGCTCTCCTGTGCTTCCTATTTCTCATTCTATGTTTCTTTTCTCTTTTTCCTTCCTATGAATTACTTGAAGAATTACCATTCTAAATGAGGTATGGAAACCACTCTTCTGCTGAAGCTCCTTTACTTTTCCCACTTTTACATATTATAGTCTTGAGTGCCAGATAGCATTATATTTTTGTGTCAAGCATCAAATATGGTCTACAAAATTCATAAGAAGAGTAATCTATTGTGTGTGTCCACATTTTTGCTTTTTCCATTGTTCTTTCTTCCTTCCTAATGCTCCAGGATTCCTCCTTCTATTAACTTTTTTCTGCTTGAAGAACTTCCTCCAGCCATTCTTTCAGGAAAGGTCTGCTTGTTCTTTTCATCTTCCTTCAACTGAGAATGCATTTATGTCCTCTTCATTCCTGAAGGATATTTTCACCAGATACAGGATTCATGGCTGATGATTCTTTGTTTCCGCACTTGAATAATGTGTTGCCTCTTCCTTCCTCCACTGTTTAGATGAGAAATGTATTGTCACTTAAATTGGGGTTTTCCTATAGGTCATGTGTCTTTTCTCTTTGCCTGGTTTCAAAATGTTTTTTTGTCTTTCGTTTTCAGAAGTTTGATTATGATGTGTCTTGACTGGGATGTTTTTAGATGTATCTTTTTGAGGCTTCTTGGATCTATAGGTTTATGTCTTTCACTACATTTAGGAAGTGTTCAGCCGTTACTTCTTCAAGCCCCACCCTTTCAGCCCCACTCTCTCTTTCTTTCTGGGACTCTAATGATACCAATGTTGGATCTTTTATCATTGTTCCACAGGTCTCTCTGAGGTTCTATCCATTCTTTTTAGTATAATTTTTCTGTGGTTTAGAGTGTGAATTCTATTGATCTGTCCTCACGTCCATTGATTCTATCCTCTGTCACCTCCACTCTACTACTTAACTATCAGATTTTTATTTCAATTATGTTGTTTCTTAATTTCGTAATTTTCATTTGGTTCTTTTTTTTTATTTCTTTGCTGAATTTTTTTCACTTGGGTTAAAATAATCTGTAATTCCTTGTTGAATATTTCTATGATGGCTGCTTTAAAATCCTTACAGATAATTCCAACACTTGATTTATTTCAGTATTGGTGCCAGTTGATTGTATTTTCTCATTCAAGTTGAGACTTTCCTGGTTTTTGGTATGATGAGTGATTTTTAAAATATATCCTTACCATTTGATTATTATGTTAGAAGTCTTTCGGTCCTATTTAAATCCCTCTCTCTCTCTCTCTCTCTCTCTCTTTTTTTTTTTTTGAGTTGGAGTCTCACTCTGTCACCCAGACTGGAGTGCAGCGGCTGCTCCCGGCCATTGCAGCCTCGACCCGCTGGGCTCCGGCGATCCTTCCGCCTCAGCCTTCCAAGTAGCTGGAACTACAGGCGCACGCTACCACTCCCGGCTGATTTTTTTGATTTATTGTAGAGATGAGGTCTCGCTTGCCCAGGCGGGTCTCGAACCCGCGGGCTCAGGCAATCCACTCACCTCAGCCTCCCAAAGGCACGGGATTACAGGCTGAGGCAGTGAGTCAGTCTCACTCTGTTGCCCAGGCTGGAGTGCAGTGGCATGCTCATGACCACCACAGCCTAGACCTGCTGGACTCAGGCAATCTTTCTGCCTCAGCCTTCCAAGTAGCCAGAACTCTAGGCATGCGCCACCATGCCCAGCTATTTTTTTTATTTATAGTAGAGACAAGATCTCGCCAAGTTGCCCAGCTGGTCTCAAACCCCTGCACTCAGGCAATCCTCTTCCCTCAGCCTCCCAAAGTGCTGGCATGCATCACCAAGCCATACTTACATCACTTATGTTAGCCTGTTTAGACTTAGAAACAGACGCTGGTCTATTTTTGTAGGTTCTGGTTCTAATGATGAATTAATTTTTACAGCCCTTGTTCTAAAAACTAGAGCAAGGTCTGTTTGGTCTATCTGGTGCTAGGGGAGCTTCTATGTGACCCAGCATGTGTCATTTAAGGGAGTGGAAGGAATTTCTGCAGGCCGAGCCACCTGGCATCGCTAGATGGGGCAGGGACATCTCAGACCCAGGGGAACAGTAAGGCTTCCCAAGATGCCTGCTAGAGGGGGTGGGACCTTCCGGGCCTGAGTCATCTAGCCTACTCACGTCTCCTGGTGGGTGAGACAATTCTCTGACCTGACGGGAAAGAAGAGTATGTCCCCTGGGAACTTACCGTCAGTGGCTTTCCTGATTTATTCCACCTGCTGGTGCTGCTGGGCTCACCTGGTGTCGTGAGTGGGTCCCCTGTGTGATCCAGGAGGGTATCACATGACCCGGGGCTACCTTCTGTTGCTAGATGGCAATCAGGAAACGCCAGGCCTATCTCACCTTTTTCTGTGGGACGGGTGGTCGTGGTCGTAAGAAGCCTCTGGTGTTAGTCCCATCCTGAGGTCTCCTACCAGTCTGTCTTCTACTTTCCACCTTTCAGAGCTGTTCCTTGGTGTCTTTTAGGTTGCTTTCAGAGTTGATGGTTATACTTAGAAGGAAGGAGTGGAGAGAGCTGAGTCTGCACTGTGGCATCTAGATTGCAAATCGGGTTTCCTTTTAGTGACTCTTACCGACTCAGCCCTACCATCCACGAGAGAGTAAAAGAGCAAGTCGATGCCATACACAAAGGCAGCCTCCCAGAGCTCAGGGCAGAATAGAGAGGTCTGGAAGGTGGCCTGAGAGGACAAGTAGAGAAAAGCCAGTGCAGTGACCATTTCTTATGAAGGAAAAATCAAGACATGTCTAAACATGCAAAGACTAAGCGCAGTTACCTACACACACACTGTCATTAAAAAAAACCTGAAGCCGGTGAGATGGCTCATGCCCATACTTTGGGAGCAGAGGTGAGAGGATTGCCTGAACCTATGGGTTCGAGATCAGCCTGGGCAACTTGGCAAGACCTCATCTCTACAATAAATAAAAAAACTAGTCGGGCGTGGTGACACACACCTGTTCCAGCTACTTGGAAGACAGCAGAAGGATCACCGGAGCCCAGCAGGTTGAAGCTACAGTGGCCATGAGCATGTCACTGCACTCCAGCCCTGGTGACAGAGTGAGACTCCAACCTCCCCCACCCCCCCCCCACCCCCCACACAAAGAAGAACATCTGAAGGACCTCAGAGAAAAAGATGAGATTGGAAATAAGTAAAATCCAGTGAAACATCATTAACCACCAAGAAATCTAAGTCCCTAGATAAAAATCTCACGAAGTACAGTGAGTATTTCAACGAAGAGCTGGGGTGTAACACCACGACTGTCTTGCTTTAGACTCCACTGGAAATTTAAAAATCACAAAGGACGTTAAAAGAAATTGAAGGGGGCCGGACTCGGTGGCTCAGCTTGTAACCCCAACACTTTGGGAGGCCAAGGGGAGTGGATTGACTGAGCCTGTGGGTTTGAGACCAGCTCATGCAACTTGGCGAGACCTCTTCTCTACAATAAATCAAAAAAATTACCCAGGCATGGTAGCGTGCACCTATAGTTCCAGCTACAAGGAAGGCTGAGGCGGACGGATTGCCAGAGCCCAGCAGGTCAATGCTGGGGTGGCCATAAGCGTGCCACTGCACTCCAGCCTGGGTGACAGAGTGAGACTCAGACTCCAAAAAAAAAAAAAGAAAGAAATGGAAGGGAACTACTAAAAGAACAGCTGTTTAATCTTCAGTCTCTAATCCTGCATGGAAGGGAAATGGGAAACCTAGAAATCTTTATCAATTTTAAATGAGGCCAGAAAAAAAAAGTGGGAAGAGTTTTGAAAGCACACAGAGCAGGCAGAAGACAAATCGGATGATTCAGCACAATGCACACGTTCCAGTGAACCGAATGCATATCGTGTATAATCTCTGCTTTGAGCTCAAAGTACTTTAAAAAAGAATAAAGCAGCTTTGCTTTCTCACGAAAATTGATAATTAACCAGCTCTGTGGAGGATCCATTGATGTGGGTTGGGGGTTAAAAATCAATGCCTGGAAAACCACTTCCTGCTTCTCTTTCCTGCTTCCGCACCCTGCCCCTCACCCACCTCAAACCCTGGCCCTCCAAACCCTTTTTGGGCCTCAGAGCCTGCACTTGTTTTGCCCCATGAGAAAAAAAATATATATGGGGCAAGTAGCAATCAGCAAGTAAATCTCTAGTTGTACAGGAATTTTCTAAAACAACAGAACAATCAATAGCGGTGACTGTATCTAATTCACGTTTCAATCCCTAGGACAGGATAATAGTGGATACAAAGAAGTTATGAACATAAGAAAGAAGGTAAGGAGAGTGGGAAGGTGGAAGGGAGGGAGGGAAGGAGGAGGGAAGGGGGAGGAAGGGAAGATCAACAAATCTTTACTGAGCACTTGCTGTGGGCTAAGCACTGAGGAAACCGAATGGCAAAGGCATGGCTTATAAATTTAGGGATTCGCATCTTATTATTCTGAAGAGGCAAGAAACAGATTTCCTGGACAAGACAAAGGCTCTGAGTCTCTGTAACCCGCATCTCCCCACTCCACCCCATCCCTTGCCCAGCCCCTCCTCCCAGTGTGCTGGTATGGGGTGATGACCTCTTACCATGCATCCGTGCCTCCTTCCTCTTACCTAAAGCTGGAAGCATGGCTCCAGTCCACACGCTTTCTTTCTAGCTAGCGTCCCACCTTGGCAATATCTCCATGGGCAGCAGCCTTAAGTCATTCTTCATCCAGGTCACTAGAATCCTGAGTTTCAAATACTTTCTTCAGGAGTTGGGAGAGTCTTTCGCCAGATACCACACAGAACCAGCCGCCAGATTATTAATGTCCAAGATGTCCCACTAGCTCCCACCAGCTCCCACCTTTATATCACTGTCAACTCTTTCCATCATAGCCATGAAGAAGCAGGGCCAAGGTTGAAACACAGGTCTTCTGGCTTTCAGTGCAATGCCCCATTTCAGCTTTTCAAAGTCTTCCCGGGTCTTCCAGGTTCAAGTCCAGTCCCATGCCATGTGTGCTGGTCTTCTACGGATCCGTCTTAATCATCCATCCTAGGCTCTGAGACACAATCAACTAAGAGTCGTCTACCCAGCCACCATGCAGGCCTTAAGGATGCCATCCTCAAATTTAGAGAATGTTGAGGACACCCACCACACAGACAAAGTCCTGAGCAGAGGATGAGGATGACAACAGGCTGTGAAAAGAAGTTATTTTTCTCAGATGAGAGGACGGTGGAAACAGGATAAAACTCTTCTGTGGACATCAACTTCCCAGCGGTGAGTACTGAGAAATTTTTTTTTTTTTTTTTTGAGTTGGAGTCGCACTCTGTCTCCCAGACTGGAGTGCAGTGGCAGGCTTCTGGCCACTGCAGCCTCGACCTGCTGGGCTCTGGCGATCCTTCCACCTCAGCCTTCTAAGTAGCTGAAACTACAGGCATGAGCTACCGCGCCCGGCTAATTTTTTGATTTATTGTAGAGACGAGGTCTCGCCAAGTTGCCCAGGCGGGTCTCGAACCCATGGGCTCAGGCAATCTACTCACCTCAGCCTCCCAAAGCGCAGGCTTACAGGCTGAGCCACCAAGACCGACCAGTACTGAGAAATTTAATGAGAAGTTTTTTTTAGAGGGGGTTCATTTTTTGTTTTTGAGTTGGAATCTCACTCTGTCACTGGGATGCAGTGTCCTGATCACAGCTCACCGCAGCCTCCACCTGCTGGGCTCAGGCTATCCTTCCGTCTCAGATTCCCAAGTCACTGGGACTACAGGTGCTCACCACCACGCCCAGTTAATTTTTTTGATTTATTGTAGAAACAAGGTCTCACCAAGTTGCCCAGGCTGGTCTTGAACCCTTGGGCTCAGGCAATCCTCTCACCTCTGCCTCCCAAAGTACTGGGATTACAGGCGTGAGCCCAGCCATGCCTGCTCTTTATCACATTAATTTCTCCATGCTTTGTTACTATAGATAATGTGAATGGGATCTCACTTTCTACCATGGGTTCTACCTGGCTAGAGACTTCCCTCCAAAATAAGCCTTTTCCCTTTCTGTTGCTGCCTTTTGGAATCCTATGAATTGATCATCTCTGTATCAATTGCTCTAGATGGAACAGCGTTCTGGGAACAGGCGTGCTGCTCACTGGGCCAACGCATTTGCTGAGTGTTCTCTGCCCACCCCAGTCTCCACTTGTAGGAAGATATAAGGGAGGGAAGAGATGCAGGAAAGGGTATTCTTCACATGAGTTGTAAGAAAACAAGAGTGGCCAGGTGTGGTGGCTCACACCTGTAATCCCAGCACTTTGGGAGGCCAAGGTGGGAGAATGTTTGAGCCCAGAAGTTTGAGACCCCTTTGGGTGATATGGTGAGACTCTGTCTCCACAGGAAAAAAAAAAAGTTCTGAGTAGAGTCCATGCTTCCTCTGACATAGCTCTTGAATCAGCCTTTCCTTAACACCCTTGGCCACTGCCTCATGCAGATTGAGTCTCTTCCAGCTCGATGACAGGTGTCCACTAGGGCTCCCGGCTGCCTTTTCACACTGTAGCATGTGAACTTTATTGCCAGACTTCTTTTCTAAAAATTGGTTTTCTTCCACTGCCTGGAGACTGAAGTCAAACTCCTTGGCGAAGCCCACTGAGATGAAAGAAAGACGTGGCTCAGCCTGTCATCCCAGTACTTTGGGAGGCCAAAGCGAGATGACTGCCTGAGCCTGGGGGTTCGAGACCAGCCTAGGCAACTTGGTGAGATCTCGTCTCTATAATAAATCACAAAAACTAGCCAGGCATGGTAGCGTGCATCTGTAGTTCCAGCTACTTGAAAGGCTGAGGCAGAAGGATCACCTGAGCCCAGCAGGTCGAGGCTGCGGTGGCTGTGAGCATGCCACTGCACTCCAGCCTGGGCGACAGAGTGAGACTCCAACTCGAAAGAAGGAAAGAGAGAGAGAGAGAGAGAGAGGGAAGGAGGGAGGGAGGGAAGAAGGAAGAGTGGGTCCTAGAGATTGGTTACACCACAGTGTAAATACACTTAACACGGCTGAGATAAATACTTCTAGAAATGGCTGAGATGGTAGATTTTGTTATTTCTTAAATCACATTTAAAATATTTTTAAGTTGCTAGAAAAACACTCTGAGGAAAACCCTGAAGAAGCTGGGGAATTAATGAGGCGGGAAGGAAAGCACCCAAGGTCAGGAGAGGCACCCTTGCCACGGGGGCTTCCATCACAGCTGACAGGTCTCGGCCACAGCGGCCACAGAGGCCACAGAGGCCGGCTGGCTGCCTGCGAATGTCCTCCCTGGTTGTCTGACTAGATGTTTCTTTTCAGCGGAAACTACCCCTTTTCCATGGCATTCCCTCATCCCCAGCACAGAGCAGCCTTCCATAAGTATTCATTGAATGTGAATAGATGAATAGTCTGGCATCCTGGGCTTCACACATGAACTCATGGGGTACAACTCTTTGTGGTAGTAGACATTACCTTTACCCCCATTTTACAGAGCAGGAAACTGAGGCACAGAGACATTAAGAAACTTGCCCAAGGCCACACAGGTAATAAATAAGTGGTGATGCTTGGAGTCGAACCAGGACAGTGCAGCTTCAGAGCCCGTCCTTGTAACCTCTTGCCGAGCTGCCCTTCGGTAGCTGAGAAATGGGAACCCAGGTCAGCTGGCAGTCCAAAGCCAAACTGCAAGTAAGAGAGGAGGCCCAACCATACCCTATCTGCTTTCGGAAAATGGCTGAACCCTAGGCCACAAGGGAAAGCCACATTGCCTCTATATGAGTGACGTGTTCAACAGCGTCCAAACAGATGAGAGAGTCGCACTCTGTGGGCATCTGGGGTCTTTTACTCTGTGTGTGCACGCATGCACGTGCGTGTATGTTTCTTTTCTCCCCACTACCAGAATCTAAGGCCTCCAAGTTGGGACCCATGTCTAATTCTGCTATATCCCCAAAGCCTGGCAACAGTGCCTGGCACAGAGTAGATATTTACATGAGGGAGGGAAGGAAATCTTAAACCAAACTACCAGTTACAGCCACCCATCAATGCCACAGCTCAGTGCGTCTGGAAGTCTATACATTTCTCATTCATCTTTGAATTATTAGTCCATGTCAGCCGGGCTCGGTGGCTCAGCCTGTAATCCCACGCCTTAGAAGGCTGAGGTGAGTAGATTGCCTGAGCCCACGGGTTCGAGACCCGCCTGGGCAACTTGGTGAGACCTCATCTCTACAATAAATCAAAAAATTAGCCGAGTGTGGTAGCGCGCGCCTGTAGTTCCAGCTACTTGGAAGGCCAAGGCGGAAGGATCGCCGGAGCCCAGCAGGTCAAGGCTGTGGTGGCCAGAAGCCTGCCACTGCACTCCAGTCTGGGCGACAGTGAGACTCCAACTCAAAAAAAAATAAAAATAAAAATAAAAATAAGCCGGGCTCGGTGGCTCAGCCTGTAATCCTGCGCCTTGGGAGGCTGAGGTGAGTGAATTGCCTGAGCCCGCGGGTTCGAGACCCACCTGGGCAACTTGGTGAGACCTCATCTCTACAAAATCAAAAAATTAGCCGAGCATGGTAGTGCACACCTGTAGTTCCAGCTACTTGGAAGGCTGAGGCGGAAGGATTGCCAGAGTCCAGCAGGTCGAGGCTGCGGTGGCCGGGAGTGGCCACTGCACTCCAGTCTGGGCAACTGAGTGAGACTCCAACTCAAAAAAAAAATAAAATTAAAATAAAAATAACAAATTATTAGTCCATGTCTTCCAAACTCACCCATTTGACCTTCAGTGTGACTACAGTGAGAAAACTGGGGAATAATTATCCAATATATAAGTCATCTGTGTACAGCATAAACCTCCTCAACCAAACAAACGGTGATCACCGTGAATATTGACAAGAAAACAACTGCTAGAAAGTTCCAGATGGGGCACAGTAACATCAACCAAAACTTCAGGAGAGAGGAAAAGTTGGGCATGAGTGATGGATGAGCTGATTGGGGGAGGCGTGAATTTCCTGACAAGTCATGGCATTCATGACAACCTCAACGAGCTGCTCCACTAGGAAGTGGGACTATGGCTTTAGGGCAGTCGGCCCTCTCTCTGCGTCCCAGCGTTCTGCACCCACAGATGAACCTAGCCTTGTTATTTTCAATCAGGGTTGGTTTGATCCCAGGATGTGGAACCCAAAATTGCAGAGGGAGGGCCAAGTTTTTCACACAGTGTTTTTGTTTTTTGTTTTGTGTGTGTTGGAGTCTCATTCTGCTGCCCAGACTGGAGTGCAGTGGCCACTCCCGGCCACCAAAGCTCGACCTGCTGGGCTCCGGCAATCCTTCTGCCTCAGCCTTCCAAGTAGCTGGAACTACAGGCGTGCGCTACCATGCCTGGCTAATTTTTTGATTTATTGTAGAGATGAGGTCTCACCAAGTTGCCCAGGCGGGTCTCGAACCCATGGGCTCAGGCAATTCACTCACCTCA
The DNA here is from genome assembly GCA_963574415.1 of Tarsius wallacei. Lineage (NCBI taxonomy): Eukaryota > Metazoa > Chordata > Mammalia > Primates > Tarsiidae > Tarsius > Tarsius wallacei. The sequence goes on along the minus strand of CAUYQG010190585.1, from coordinate 7,786 downwards.
GTCTCCCAAAGGCGCGGGATTACAAACTGAGCCACTGAGTCCGGCTTCAAACAGTGTTTTTAAGGGTCTTACGCATACTCAGATTTTGGTATCTGCAGGGGATCCTGGAACCAATCCCCTGGGGATATGGAGGACCCACTGTGTCTTTGCTCACTACTAGAGAAGAATGTCTTTGTGCCAGGCATTGAATGACAAAGAACTTTAGTGACTCCTTGGTATAAACTGAAGATATGTTGCAAGGCTCCTTATGGATGGAAAAGAGTAAAAGAAAGGAGATAAAATGTGTGAAACACTTTGATTAGATATGAGGGTTGGGTGCAAAATTTGGTGCTAAGGTGCTAGTTACTTCAATTGCCCTAATTCGTGATTTTCTTGGAAGGTGAATAACATCAGCTCTTTTTTTAGTATGTTTTTTGGAGAAAAACAGTGCTTGATTTAGAGGAGGAATGAGAACAGGTCAGGCCATGTGTCTAGCTACTTTTCAAAACCACTCCACCACCCTTTACCCAACATACTGAAAAAAAACTCTGTTGAAACACATCAAATTTGTTAGATTTTTTTTTCAGCTGAAATTGACGCAAATCTCCAGTTCCTTTCTCTTCTCCTATCAAGCAATAAGCAGAACCAAAGTCCTAAGAATATCATAAATAGTAGATGAAGCCGAGCTCGGTGGCTCAGCCTGTAATCCTGCGCTTTGGGAGGCTGAGGTGAGTGGATTGCCTGAGCCTGCGGGTTCGAGACCCGCCTGGGCAACTTGGAGAGACCTCATCTCTACAATAAATCAAAAAATTAGCCAGGCATGGTAGCGCGCACCTGCAGTTCTGGCTGCTTGGAAGGCTGAGGCGGAAGGATCGCCGGAGCCCAGCAGGTCGAGGCTGCGGTGGCCGGGAGTGTGCCACTGCCCTCCAGCCTGGGTGACAGAGTGAGACTCTAACTCAAAAAAAAAAAAATTAGTCTTCTCTTAAAAAAAGGATCTGGGTTTGCAGGGAAGAGGGTCACAAGGAAAACACAGCAAAAAAAGGAAAAATGAGAATCTTCCCAGTACTCTTCTTTACTGAATTTCTCCAGTTATTATATTTAAATTTGACTACCGGTCATATAAATAGAAAAAGATAAATATGTCATTCTGCTTTCTTGAGAAAAAACTCAGTTCTGTGTAGTTACATGCCAGGAGACAGATTACACTGGGTTAGGGGTTAGAGACTTTTGTTTGCCTTTTTGTTATCACCTGTCACGATTTGCTGGGAAGGTAAGAAAACACCACTGTTTATCTGGGTCCATGGCAATCTCTAACTCTAACTTTCAGAAACTTCAAGGTTTGACTGTGACCATGTCGGCAGCGTCTAACAAATTGCTTTGCAAATGAAGCCGTCACCGCTGATTGATTATGTTTTACAATACGGCATTAGTAGAAAGAGACTTCCTTCCCCTAAATGGAATTTTAACTCCTCTTTCCCAAGAAAACCAGTGGAAATTAGGTCAGTTTATATATAGGCTGGACATCAAATCTAGGAAACATAGATAATTCCGTTCTGTGTTGGACACGTGAGTATATTGTTATTATATCGAACTGTATGTTCAGACTTCCGGGATGCCCTCTCTGAAATGTTAGAATGACATTAAAATGTGAAGTGATGGGGTCTATACTGAAAGCTCAGCACACAAGTGACAAACTTGGCTGAGAATTGGAGCAGCAAAAACCAATTTGATCATAGAAGCTACTCAGTGCCTCCTTTCCTTCAATTATCTGAATGAATGGATCACAATACTGTCTTTGGCGGGTGTCGGTATGATCTAGTGGGAGTCTCTGTTACACACAGCTGCACTGTGGGTGAGATGACTATCTTTTAAAAAAGACATATTTCATGACTCCTGAACTGAATCATGAATCATCGACACTGACATGCTAAGAAACACACATGCACAACTTAGGGAGGCCTCGTCTCTACAGAAAATCAAAAATTAGCCAGGCATGGTAGCGCACGCCTGTCATTCTGGCTGCCTGGAAGACTGAAGTTGACGCTGGGGTGGCCATGAGTGTGCCACTGCAATCCGGCCTGGGCGATGGAGTGAGACTCCAACTCGGGGGAAAAAAAAGAAGAAAAGAAATACACATGCAACACCCGAATCAAAGTAGGCCCATTCCTTGCTGTTTTGTTTTTTTTTGTTTGTGTGTGTCTGTGTGTGTGCTGTTGTTGTTGTTATTGTTGTTTGTTTCTTTGTTTTGAGCTGGGGTCTCCTCCAGGCTGGAGCGCAGTGGCACCATCATGGCTTATCGCAGTAGCCTCTAACTCCTAGGCTTCCTCTTCAGTCTCTGGAGTACTTGGGACTACAGGTGTGCACCACCATGCCCAGCTAATTTTTTGTAGAGATGAGGTCTTGCTATGTTGCCCAGACTGGTATGGAACTCCTGGGCTCAAGCAATCCTCCCGCCTCAGCCTCCCAAAGTACTGGGATTACAGGCACGAGGCACCGAGCCAGGCCCCTGCTACTTTTAGGTAGACTTTTTCAGTAGTGAGAGGCTTTCTTGACTCCACTGGGAAGAATGAAAGGTCTCAGGAGTGCACAGTATAGGGCAAGTGTTTGTCTAGAAAGGAAGCTCGAATTCACCAGTCGATCCAGCCGTTGAATGAGAACCTCCAGTTTAAAGTTGTTTTGTTTTGGTTTGGTTTTGAGTCGGAGTCTCACTCTGTTGCCCAGGCTGGAGGGCAGTGGCACGCTCACAGCCACCCCAGAGTCGACCTGCTGAACTCAGGCAATCCTTCTGCCTCAGCCTTCCAAATAGCCAGAACTACAGGCGTGCGCCACCGTGCCTGGCTAATTTTTGATTTATTGTAGAGACAAGTTCTCGCCAAGTTGCCTGGGCTGGTTTCAAACCCGCGGGCTGAGGCAATCCACACACCTGGGCCTCCCAAAGTGCTGAGATTACAGGCTGAGCCACTTAAAGTTTTTAACACTCAAATAAGGATACATCAGTTGACATTCTATTGAGCAAAAAGAAGAAATAACATGTATTAGCTTTAAACACCCCAATTCTTTCCCATGTTTGAAAATAAGGTGCCTAAGTGACTTGGATGCTGGCATGGTTCCCTGAGCACTTTCTCTAGGAAACTGATCCAGTTAGAAACATTTTGTGAAAAATCATTGACTATCCAGAAAGTTTCCCTGTTTCCAAGATAAGAAAGCCTGTTCCACCATCCCGGCAGGCAAGAGTTGTTTAAGTTACTAGATAACAAAGTTGTTATTGATTCTAGTATTTTTACTCTTCCTGATTCCCTGCAGTCCAAAGGGAGTTGGTCAGACCAAGAATGATTTTTATTTAAAAAAAAAAAAAAAAAAAAGATAGCTGTTGTCGTAACTGGCCTCCTTGTGACAGATGGGAGCCCGGTGTTTTCTCACTGCCCTTTACTCAGGAGCTAGGAGAACAGAAAGCAAATAACCAAGAAACCAACACACTCAGAGTCATCTGGATTTCTCAGCGTTGAGCCCCAGTACCTGGAAATCAAATATTGGCTCCTCCCAAACGCCCCTTTTAGCCTGTTGTTGTTAACCAGTTTAACATTCCCTTATCACATGCTCATGTGGGCAGAATTAAAAGGAATTAGTGGCAAATTATATAAAATTCATTTACCTTTAAAGGAAGCTATTTGGCCATGTTCCGTGTAGACAGAATGTTGCATTAAGACACAGGTTAATGGTACTGCTTGGAGATGGATCAATTTGCTTTGGCTTTATTGCGGCCCTTTATTTGCCCTTGCATGGTAGCCACTGTGGCCGAAAACTCTCAAGTTCACAGAGCCCACGCCAGAGCCATGCTAACATCCCAAAGAGAGCCGCCGGTTTCTAAACAGCTTGATCCAAGCAAGCAGAATAATAAATAAAGCCATGCTAGTGACACAAAGAAAGAACGGGCAATGTGTTGAGAGGAGGCAAAACCTACGAAAATGTTCAGGATTTATAAGCGTTTTTGTCCATGCAGAGATTCAAATAGCATCGATTGAGCTTTGCTTTCTGCACTGATTTGGGAATTTTTCCAACATTTTCTCATTTAAACCTCACTCACAACCCCCTTATGATGTAAAGGTATATTTTTAGTTGGATTTTTGTTCATATAGGCCGGGCACGGTGGCTCTTGGGTATAATCCCAGCACTTTGGGAGGCTGAGGCAAGAGGATCACTTGAGGCCAGGTGTTCAAGACCAGCCTGGGCAACATGCAGAGAACTTGTCGCTACAAAAAATTAGGCAGATGTGGTGGCGCACGCCTGTAGTCCCAGCTACTCAGAAGGCTAAGGAAAGAGGATCAATTGAGTCCGAGAGTTCAAGTCTGCAGTGAGCTGTGATCACGCTTCTGCACTTCAGCCTGGATGTCAGAGAAAAAAAGTCCATGCTTTATTTGTTCAAGAGTCTATATACATCAAAGGTGTATAGTTTAAGTGTCTATTGTTGTTCTCAATTTGTAGTGTTTAAAAGAATGGCCACGTTTGCATTTCAAATGCAGATTCCAGGCTGGGTATGGTGGCTCATGCCTGTAATGCCAGCACTTTGGGAGGCCGAGGTGGAAGGATTGCTTGAGCCCAAGAGTTCAAGACCAGCCTGGGCAACATAAGGAGACCCCATCTCTACAAAAAATTTTTAAAAAGTAGACAGGCATGGTGGCACGTGCCTGTAGTCTCAGCTACTCAGAAGGTTGAAGTAGAAGGATCGTCTGAGCTCAGAAGGTTGAGGTGAGGGTGAGCCCAGATCGTGCCAATGCACTCCAGCCTGGGTGACAGAGTGAGACTCTGTCTCTTAGGAAAAAAAAAGAAAAAAGCCCATGCTTTAATTGTTCTTCAAGAATCTATGTACATCAAATAATTACAGTTCACGTATCTATTGTTGCTCTCAATTTGTAGTGTTTATAAGAATGACCATATAAGCACTTAAAATACAGATTACAGGCCCAGTGTGGTGGTTCATGCCTGTAATCCCAGAAATTTGGGAGGCCGAGGTGGAAGGATTGCTTGACCCCAGGAGTTGGAGACCAGCCTGGAAAACATAGGGAGACACCCCCTCTACAAAAAAATCAAAAAAGTAGCCAGGCATGGTGACACACACCTGTAGTCTCAGCTACTCGGGAGGCTGAAGTGGAAGGATCGTCTGAGCTCAGGAGGTCGAGGCAATGGTGCACCCTGATGGTGCCACTGCACTCCAGCCTGGGCAACAGAGTGAGACCTGACATACATACATACATACATACATACATACATACATACAAACTCTCAAGTCTCATCCACCCTTCTTATTTCAGTATACATCATTCATGAATCACAATTCCAAAAACATTGCTCTACGGACCCATGTTATTTTATCAATTAATCAGAGTCCACATCTTTGTGGGACTTCCCGTAAGATAAACATGTTGCATATGTAACTGGAGAAAATACAGAAAATAGCCTGGCGCAGTGGTTCATGCCTGTCATCCCAGCACTTTGGAAGGTCAAGGTGAGAGGATTACCTGAGTCCAGGGGTTCAAGGCCAGCCTGAGAAACTTGATGAGACTTTGTCTCTACAATCAATCAAAACATTAGCCGGGCGTGGTGGTGCAAGCCTGTGGTTCCAGCAGAGTGAGACTCCTCAAAAAAGAAAAGAAAAGAAATGCACTCAGATACAACAATACACTGGTGAGAGGTATCTACCATGGGAAGAATTACTAAAAGGAAAATTTGATGGCGTCAAATGAATGACCTTTGACCGCCATCACTGCAAGACTGGATGTGTGTCCACCCCAGGAAGTCCAAAGAGAGGGCCTTCAGTTGTGCCTCTCTGAGTTGGGAGTTGGTCTCCCACTGGAATCCCACAGATTCCTAATTTTAACACGTATGCATGGCTCTCGGACTGGCAGGGCACTGGAGGAATCTCTTTGACAGGAGCGTTCCCGCACCCTCACAGAGACCACCGGGGTTGCACACGACCTTTTTGTCTAAGGTGGAAAAAGCAGGGTTCCAGCCATGCTCTGACCTGGAAACAAGAATTCCTCCCTTCTCTCCTGACCTTCAGAGTTGCCTCTGAATTTATGATGACAGCTTCATCTCCAACCCGGAAATGCAACAGTCACGAAAAGCATTGTGGGAAGGACCTCTGGCTAGGACACCATGGAGGCTGGACTCCACACCAACTAGGCTGGCATCCTTAGCTGTGATCAGTTTACCCCTGGAAGTCTTTCAGCTCTCCTGGCTGTGGGAAAGGAGAAGGCCCTGTCCCCTGCTGTCATCTCCCTCTGTGGCATGTAGAGGCTAGAGCGAGTATCCTCCAGCAACCCCCCTCAGTGACCCCCCTTTAAGCAGAACCCCGCTTGGGGGCACATTGCCCTGAAACACAGAGTGATATACTCATTCAGTGCATCCTCGAATGTTCTCAAATATGCCTTTCCAGGCCTACCTGTCTGGGAATAACTTTAGGCCTGGGCTTGTGGCAAAAGTCTGCAATTCTTTTCGATGCAGTAACAGCCAACGGTTAAATGTTTTTTTGTTTTGTTTTGTTTTTTTGAGTTGGAGTCTCACTCTGTCACCCAGACACGAGTGCAGTGGCTGCTCCCGGCCACCGCAGCCTCGACCTGCTGGGCTCTGGCGATCCTTCCGCCTCAGCCTTCCAAGAAGCTGGAACTACAGGCATGTGCTACCACACCCGGCTAATTTTTTGATTTATTGTAGAGATGAGGTCTCGCCAAGTTGCCCAGGCGGGTCTCGAACCCGTGGGCTCAGGCAATCCACTCACCTCGGCCTCCCAAAGCGCGGGATTACAGGCTGAGCCACCGAGCCCAGCTAGTTAAATGTTTAGAAGTGCATTAAAGCCAGTGCTGGGCCGGGCATGGTAGCTCAAGCCTGTAATCTCAGCACTTTGGGTGGCCAAGGCAAGAAGATTGCCTGAGCCCATGGGTTCGAGACCAGCCTGGGCAACTTGATGAGACCTTGTCTCTACAACAAATCAAGAAAAATTAGCCTGGTGTGCTGGTGCACACCTGTAGTTCCAGCTACTTGGAAGGCTGAGGTGGAAGGATCGCCGGAGCCCAGCAGGTCGAGGCTGCGGTGGCCAGAAGCATGCCACTGTACTTCAGTCTGGGTGACAGAGTGAGACTCTGACTCAAAAAAAAAAAAAAGCAGTGCTGGGGAGAAGAGATGACCCTTTACTGAGTGCCTGCAAAGTGCCGGGAGCATTTGCCCTTTTGTTTCATTGAATTTTCACAAAAATAATAAAATTTATTTTTTGAGAGCCCACTGGATAGCAAGACAGCATGGCAGCACGGCCAGCAGAATGGGTTCAAAAGCCACATCACCTCAACTTGAATCTTGGCTCTGCCACTTACTAGCTGCATGACTTTGGGCAAATAACTTAACATCCCTGGGCCTCAGGTCCACCATTGCAAGGTGAGATAATGATAACTAGCTCATGAGATTTTTGTGAGGATTAATATTGAAAAATACTCGCAACAGTGCCTGGCTCCAAGCGTTTGCTTTTATTGCAGTGATTATTACTATACACAATGAGTACAGCAAGGGCTTCTCTGGGTAGCATTAAGTAAAGAGGAATTGGCAGGGCCCAGTGGCTCAGCCTGTAATCCCGCACTTTGGGAGGCCAAGGTGAGTGGATTGCCTGAGCCCGTGGGTTCGAGACCCGCCTAGGCAACTTGGTGAGACCTCATCTCTACAATAAATCAAAAATTAGCCGGTTGTGGTAGTGCACGCCTGTAGTTCCAGCTTCTTGGAAGGCTGAGGCGGAAGGATCGCCAGAGCCCAGCAGGTCGAGGCT
>CAUYQG010190584.1:0-12568 GCA_963574415.1 Tarsius wallacei | reverse complement strand
ATGGTGGTGGATATCTATCTGAGGATGGGGAGACACCTCTTATCAACAAGGGTACATGAACGAAATATTTTTGTATGCCTAACCCCTAACTGTACCCCACAATAACATAATAAAATAAAATAATATAAAAAAAAAAAAATTTATTATTTCCAAAAATTTGTTCCCTCCTTTTGTTTGCTTGGTTTATTTTTAGATACCTCAAAAATATTTGTTTCCATTGAACATAGTATTGTTTTAAGTTAAAATTTCTAACGTACTAGTGCTTAGAAATGAAATTGATTTTTGTATATTGGTTTTATATCTAACCATATTATAAAGTTGAATTTTGATGATTTTACTATATATATTTAATTGACAAATAAAAATTGCATATATTTATAGCATACAGGATGTCTTGAAGTATGTACATGTTGTGGAATGGCTAAATTAAGCTAACTAGCATATGCATTATCTCACATGCTCAATTTTTTAATGGTAAGAATGCTTAAAATCTACCTTTTAAGCAGTTTTCAGGATACGATATGTTGCTATTATCTATAGTCACCATGTTGTACAACAGATATCTTGAATTTACTCCTCCTGTCTACCTGAAATTTTGTATCCTTCATTGACTAAAGGATATTTTGGATTTTCTATCTGTACCAAAGCTTGACAGACTACATCTGGCAGCCAAATATGACCACCTATCTGCTTTTGTAAAGAAAGTTTTGTTGGAACACAACCATACTCATTCGTTTGGGAAAAAAATCGAGTAATTGCAAAAGAGACCATATGGTCCACAAAGCCTAAAATATTATGTGGCCCTTTATAGAAAAAGTTTGCCAGTTAATTATTATATAATCTTTAAATAATAATAATTTTGTTTTATTCATTTTCAGTGCACTTAATTTTTCCTCTTGTAGTCTTAAATATTAGTTTTGGTAGGTACACATATTTGGAAAATATTTTGACAATATTTTCTTTTTTCAAACCCTAAAAGATATTTTTATATTCTCTCTGGCTTCCACTGTTGCTCCTGAGAAATCAAATTGTAGTTCAAATTGTTGTTCCTTTCTAGGTGATCTCTTCTTCCTCTTATTACTAGTTCTGTCTTTGGAGTTGTACCAGTTACACAACAAAGTTCTAGGTGTGAATTTCTTTTTATTTATCCTGCTTGGGTTATGTTGTGTGTCCTGGGCCTATAGATTCCTGGTTTATTAATCTGGAAAGGTCACAACTGTTATCTCTTTTAAAATATTGCCTTTCTTCTCTCTATAATATTTTTCAGACACCCCAAGTAGTCACATTAGACATTCTCATGCTGTCCTTCATATCTCTTTTTGTGTTTCCATTTTTCTGTTTCTCTTGGCTGCATTTTGGGTAATATATTCTGGTGTATTCTCCAGCTCTCTAATTATTTATTCAGTATATTAATATATTTAAACTTCAGTAGTTGTATTATTCAATTTAGGTTGTTTCATTTTCCCCCCTAAATTCATCTGTTCATTTCCTAATAGTCTCCTGTTGATTGGTCTCCTTTGTGATTCCATCTTTTATTTCTTTAAACAAATACATTCACATCCATTCTGTAGTCTATACTGGATAAGTTTAATATCTACATTTCTAAAACCTGTTGTTTGTTACTTGTGACTCTTAGTTCATAATAGTTTGCCTTCCTGTGTATTTGATCTTCGATTGCAAACTCATTGCCTAAACTTAGTCCTGTGAGCCTAAATTAAATTGGGGATTCTAGAAACTTCTGTCCAGCTTTTTTCATGTTTGAAACTGGACCCAGCATACATAGTATTCTTTGAAAACACTGGTAGTACTTCTGTTTTTGCAACTTTTGTTAAAAAATGTGAATTGTAGACTGGGTGTGGTGGCTTATTCTTCTAATCCTAGCACTTTGGGAGGCCAAGGTAGGAAGATTGCTTGAGTCAAGACCAGCCTAGGCTACATAGCGAGATCTCATCTCTACAAAAATAAAAATTAACCGGATGCAGTGGCATATGCCTGTAGTACAGCTACTGGAGAGACTGAGGTGGGAAGATTGTCTGAGCCCTGGAGGTCTAGGCTGGGGTGACCATGATTATGCCACTGCAATCCAGCCTAAGTGACAGAGTAAGACCCCAACTCAAAAAACCATATGTGAATTGTGTATGAATTTCATTGAGGTTCACAACATATTTACCCCCATGTTATTTCTTCATCATTTATTCTGATCTTTAGTGTTACTCTCTTCAAGGTAGAACTAAGATTACCTGTCCTTTTCTGCTTCTGGGGCTTTGTTCTCCTTGCTTCTGTATGTGAAGCAGGCTACTTTTTCCTTTGCCTCATTCACCTTTGTGTCTAGCTTCGTCTGAGTTGTAGTTAAAAACTAAGTAGAATGGAATTTTCTCTTACTTAAACCTCTTAATGTAATATTTGGGAATTTCTGAGATACACCTACTCTAGCCAGTCTAACACACTAGAAAACATATCTGCTGAATGGTAGTAACCTCCAACTTCCTCCTCCCTTCCCTCCCCTGTCTACCACACACACAAAATCCAAATGATTGCCAGCTTGGGGTGAATTCTCAGGCAAGGGTCAGCAAATAGCCCACAGGCCAAGTATAACCAATCGTCTGCTTTTGTTTTACCTATGAGCTAAGAGATTCTTACATTTTTTAATGGTTAAAAATATTCAAAAGAAGAATAATATTGTATGACATTTTCAGTATTTATAAATAACACTTTATTGGAACACAGCCTTGATCATTTATTTACATATTGTCTCTGGCTACTTTTATGCTTCAGTGATAGAGTTGATTAGTTACAACAGAAGCTATATATTCCACAAAATCTAAAATATTTACTTTCTGACCCTTTAGAGAAAAAAAAAATTTACTGAGCCCTATTCTAAAAGTGATTAGAAACTGTGCAAAGCTCTTCTATTCTGTTTTAGCCCATGGGTGCCGTCTGGTGTGATTGTTAATTTGGTTGTATTTGAGGGAGCTTTTAGTCAGGTTGGAAGCCAGCACTCTCTTTCCTTGTACTCTCATTCTCAAACTTATTTTGTCTAACTATGTCTCTCCTTGGTGTGTGTACTTTCTTTTTCTGTGGCAATATTTGGTATTAGGCCTTATTACCATTTTGGACTCTCTTCCTGTGATATCCATTCTCCTTGCTTGTGCTGAAAGTACTTTAAAGTATTTTTAAGGTGAACTTTAAGATCATAACACTTGAGTGTACTAACTGTCTCTGCTCTGGTACATCTACACGTGTTTCCTCCACCAGTTTGAGACATACCCGTATTTTCTATAAATTTGCTGATTGGTTGTTCTTGTTATTTAACAAAGTAATTTGCAGAAAGGGTGATATAGAAATGAATAAAATGTGAATATGGAAAGAAAGTTGTTTTTATGAAAACTGTTGACTGTTTAGGAACTACTTAATAAGGACAGGTTCCTAAAGGAATTTTTATCAAGGCCTATGCAAGACAGTTATGAAGAACTGGGGAGAAAGTATAAAAAATCTAGGCTACTAAACTCTATATCAGAGGACCCATAGCAAAAAAAAAAAAAAAAAAAAGTCGCATATAAAGAGATTTTCGAGTTAATGTATGTTTTTAGATGTCTAGTTAAGATAATATGGTTATATATCTTATTTTTTATTTCCTTTATTTAACTGATTATTTTTAGTTATTCATCTGCTAAGACTGACCATGGGGCAGGGTTGAGAGTATTTTTGTTTCGTTGGATTTTTTTTTAATCTAAAAATTAACTTTGTAATTTACTGTTGTAATAGAATTTTTTGTAGTAAGCATGCATTAATTTCCCTTTTTGTTTATTAAATTTATAACTGTTACTTTTAACTCATACTTTTATTACCTTAATGCTTTCTTATACTGTTCTGTGGTTCATTTCTTACCACTGTTAAAACTCACAAAGTTCTTCTAATATTTTTCTTTTTTTTTAATAAGGAATTTCTTACATATCTTTGGAAATCTTGAGTGTTTTTTATTTGACAATATTGAGTGGGGTTCAGGGTGTTATGGCCATAGGCTATACCTTTCATTTGATTATTTATTTTTTTATTTATTTTCTGAGCTAGAGTCTCATTCTGTCGCCCAGACTAGAGTGCAATGGCACACTCATGGCCACTGCAGCCTCAACCTGCTGGGCTCAGGCAATCCTTCCATTTCAGCTTTCCTATTAGCTGGAACCACAGGTGTGCACCACCATGCCCAGCTAAGTTTTTTATTTATTTTAGAGGCAAGGTCTTGCCAAGTTGCTCAGGCTGGTCTTGAACCCCTTGGCTCAGGCAATCCTCTCACCTCCGCCTCCCAAAGTGTTGGGTTTACAGGCATGAGCTGCGCCTGGCCTGATGATGTCAGTTTTTAAAATCGGTTTTGAAGTATTAATTTTTCTTTTGGTAGGTGATAAGCCTAATTTAGGCTGTGCTCTTAATTTAAAATTTTAATTGGAGAGGTTTTAAAGTTAATTCTTTAGGATGTACATCTTGTGTAGTTGAAGTCCATTTCGCGTGTTGAATTCTAACCACAAAGAAGTATGTGAAATAGAGTTAAAAACTAATAACACCTGTATCAGCTAGGGTTCAGTTAGGAGACAGAAAGGACAATAGCTATTTTTACTGAGAACATTTAATACAAAGAATTTTTAAATGAATATTAATGAATTAAGAATCCAGAAAGAGTACACTTAAAACATCATGGAGGTAGCAATTACAGGAAGCAGCTACTACCCTTAGGACTGGAAGAACAAACTGAGGATATTAGTATTGTTAAAACTTACAGGCTTAGAGGAGGGGCTCTGCAAATCTGGGACCCAGAACTCTAAGGAGAAGGCACTAGCTGGCTGGTGTCTCGGTACAGCTAGCTGATCAGTGAACATTAGATAATCTGTAAACTGGAGACAGTTGCTGCTCCTGAACTGAATGATCTGCCAGAGTTGCTTGGGTTTTACTAGAACAGCAAGCAGTCAGGAAGGAGCAGGTTCCTTCTTCCTTCAGTTTTCCATTTCTTTCCAACGCTCTCTAGTGACAGAGCTTAACTGGAAGCCATTAGAACCAACAGAAAAAATGGTTTGATGAATGGTAGGCCCAGCATCTCAAAGCAGACTATGTAGAAGAATAAATTGGGAGTTGAAAAACATTTTGTGTGCAATAAAATATTTGTATAGTTAAATTTAATTCCAAGATCCTCTTTTCTTTTGTATTTGCTTTCCTGGTCGTAACAGCATACACAGATCCTCTGCATCACTTATTTATTGACAGGGTCATTTTACGTTGCTTTTCAGCTTTTTGAATGTTTATCCTTTCACTTGTATTTGTGTGTTAGTTAATGCATTGAATGGGGGCAGGGGTTTTTGGGAACTCTGTTCTTAATTTAAATTTTACAACCAGCCTAGTCTTGTACCTTATAGAAAGTTAATCAGCTACTACTAAATACCTTGACTTTTCTGGAAGTTGGAGCTTTTTTAAATGCTTTTTTATAAAATGGCATATTCCTAAAAATTATGCTTTTGTTGCTATTAATTAGCAGGTGCTTCTAAGGAAGGAGGTGCTGGAGCAGTTGATGAAGATGATTTTATAAAGGCTTTCACAGATGTCCCTTCTATTCAGGTAAGGCTACCAGTCGAGTGGTACTTCCCATGAATACTGCCTCTGTGTCTGTTCATATAATTATTTGACTTTGTCCTTTTTAAAAAAATCTTTTTTCAGCGGGGACCAAAGGGAGGCCCAAACTTTACCTGTGCGATGCCCACTTGTATACCTAATCATGAATCGTACCCCACATCTTTAAAATAAAATGTAAAAAAAAATTAAAAATACTTTTTCTTTAAATGACTATGTAAATGAAATATTTGACTTACTAATACCAAACTATCGCTTGTTGGTAAAATTAGATTTTAAAGTGATTTTTTTTTTCAATGAGGCTGAAATAACATTGAATCCATACTGTTGAATCATATTATGTTGCAATATGCTACTTAAAGATTCTTGAATTAATGAGTTCTTAGCCTAGAGAGTATTGGAAATTAGTTGTCAACAGAAATATGGAAGTCATTCTCATAGATGTAATTTGAAGTAGAGTGGATACATCCGTAAATAAGAGTTTTATTTCTGTGGCTTAAAAATATAGATAAATGCTATATTGTACATAACATTGTACAACCTGACTTTCTACTCAGTATTATTTTTTATATCTTTTCGCATTATAAAATTTGTGATTCTAGTTCATTCATTTGGATTAATAGATGGTATTCTATTATATGAACAGACCACTGTTCATTTATCTGTTCTGTTAATGGACATTTAGGTTGTTTCTAACTTGTATCTATTCCATATCCTACTGCAGTGAAGATGTTTGTACATTTGTCCTTGATTATTTGTAGGAGTTTCTTTAGGTTGTAAACATAGGAGTGAAACTGCATGGTTATAGTCTTTAATTTCACTAGATGTCACTCTGTAGGGTTGTTGTGCCAGTTAAAACTCCTATTAAGAGAGGTATGATAGTTTTCATTTCTTTACATCTTTGACAGCACTTGATGTCATTTACAGTATTTTTTCCAGATGATGGAATATTTTTCAAATAACAGGAAAAGGCTGGGCACAGCGCTTTGGGAGGCAGAGGCAAGAGGATTACCGGTACCCAGAGATTTGAGACCAACCTGGGCAACTTGGCAAAACTTTGTCTCTACAATAAATCAAAAAAATTAGCTAGCCCTGGTAGCATGCTCCTGTAGTTTCAGCTATTTAGAAGGCTGAGGTGGGAGAACCACCTGAGCCCAGCAGGTCAAGGCTGCGCTAGCCGCGATCATGACACTATACTTCAGCCTGGGTGACATAGTGAGACTCTAACTCAAAAATAAATAAATAAATGATAGTAATAGGAAAAGTATATTCTTCCATCCTTTTTTATTTTATAGACTTTCATATAAGAGAGATTAATGTTGTAGGGACAGTTAGTAAAACTTAGTTGGACTTGGATTTATTTTATTGGTCAGTATGCTTTTGTCAGACTGGTAATATCTTGGTATCAGGGAAACCAAAAGCTACTCAACTATATGGTAAGGGAAAAGTTGTTTTATAGCTACTCATTGCTTTCTTGCAGCTGACCTTCTGCCACCCTTCTCCCAAATGTTCCATACCTTCCATTGTGCCCTCTGGATTATCTTTTTCATAAGCAGCAACTCTCCTAAGTCCTTAACCTCATTTTTTTTTTAGGGTCCCTTCAGTGTCCTTGTTTTAATTAAAGTATAATTTTTTTCTTGAAGATCTCTAAAGACAAGGCTGATTTATTACTCTTGACTCTAACGTGTTTAGTAATTGACAGTAGGTTTATTGTGTTTGCTCTCCTCATTATCACATGGTGATCATTATTCCTATACCCATTTGCGTGAGGTTTATGCTCTCTGGCCAGCCTCCTTATTATTGCCATGTACTGACCTGAGCAACATTCCACTGCAGCCTAGGTTAGAATCCCACCTCTGTCACACTAGCTGTGGCAACTTTGGGCAAATTACTTGACCCTCTCTACTTCAGTTTTTTTCTTTTCAAAATAGGAATTATTAGTATATACTCAGAGGGCTATTGTGAGTATAAATATGACAATACAGATAAAGTACATGGTAAGAACATGTTAGCTATTATCATTATTATCATCCTAAACTTTGACACATTCTTGATGATTTTTGTCTCTATTTGGATGACCCATCAGTTTCTATACCTTTATATTTTTAAAGAGTTCAAGAAAAAAATTAGATTTTAATTAACTAATTCTCCTTAGTTGTCTACTTCATAGTCACACATTGGATTTTGATGTCCTTTATATGCTATTGTTCATTACTTGAAGAATCTCATTACTGACTAGGATCGCCTTGCTTTTTAAAGTACTCTGACAACTGCTTCTCCACTACTTCAAGGATTTGTCTTTTGTACTCACTCTGAATTTATCATCTCTCACTTTTATTTTCCTTCTCATCTAAGCTTTGATACCATGGCTTCTTGCAGGAGGGCTGCATATAATATAGTAAAAATCCTTTGCTTCTCTGATATTTTTTTCATAATAAAGTATCAAGCAGTGATTTCTTTGTAATGCCCATTTCTCAAAATGACAACTGAATGATTCCTAACTTCTTATTTTCTCCATGCTCATAGCCCAGAAACAGTGCTGCTAGAGAGAGTAGTCACATGCTAGGGCACATGTTTTTTAGTGGAATTCGCATAAAATGAACCCTCAGCAGTCTGTCATCCTTACTATATTTCTATGATCAATTTATTTTTCTGCTTTCCTCAGCTATCAGACATGCTTCTTATTCTTTTCACCCATCAACCTGGCTCTCTCCTCTCTTCTCCCAGTAGAGGACCTCACCCCTTACTTTTTAATTAAATAGTCATCATCAAATGGGAACACCATCTTTCATCTTTCTGCAGCATCGTTCTCCATTGTGTATTCCATCTGTTCTGTTGCTCCAAGAATAGCACCTCCATTAGTGCTCCAAAGCCCATTATTTTCTTAATAAATTTACACAGTCAGTGATTTCATGTGGGTTCAAGCTGTCACTGTTTTCTAGAACCTTCTCACTGTTAACATGGCTAGGCTCCTCAATTTTTAAAAAACCTCACTGGGCTCCATATCTTCCAAATACTCTTCATTTAGGCTTTCTCAGTAAGCATTTCCAAAAGAGTTGTCTGTACTCACTATTTCTATAACTTCACCTGTCTTTTACATCATCTCACTTCTTTTCAGCTTATTCCTTCCTTGAAACAGGTCTTGGGAAGATCATTTGTCACCTTTGTAGCACCAAAGTCAACCAATTTTACTTTATTTTTCTTGATCTCTTAGCAGTATTTAGTCCTGTTGACTACATCTACTGTTTTATTGTTTCTTTTTAGGTGATTATGATATGGTGTTCTTTCATTTGATTCCTGTTATTTCTTTGACCACTTTATGTCTGTCTCATAAGCACATTCATCTTTACTTAACTGTTAAATATTGAGATTTCTTTTTTTTTTTTTGAGTTGGAGTCTTACTCTGTTGCCCAGACTGGAGTGCAGTGGCCACTCCAGGCCACCGCAGCCTCAACCTGCTGAGCTCCGGCGATCCTTCCGTCTCAGCTTTCCAAGTAGCTGGAACTACAGGCGCGCGCTACCACACCCGGCTGATTTTTTGGTTTATTGTAGAGATGAGGTCTCACCAAGTTGCCCAGGCGGATCTCGAACCCACGGGCTCAGGCAATCCACTCACCTCAGTCTCCCAAGGTGCAGGATTACAGGCTGAGCCACCGAGCCCGGCTATATTGAGATTTCTTAACGGTTAGTTCTGGACCCTGTCTTCCCACCCTCCATTTTCTTACTGAGTCACCATCTACTAACCCATGGCTTCAGTTCCTACCTTTATATAAATAATGTCAAGGTGTTTTTTTTTTTTTTAATCACCAATCCAGATCTGTCCTAAGTTCCACAGTAATTTTTCCATTGTGATTGTTTACTTGACATCTCCTTTTAGATGTCTCAGAGGCATTTCAAACCCAACCTGTTTGAAGTTGGAATCGTAATTCTCCCCTCAAAACTTACTCTTCAGTATTGTGTATATATAAACCATTACTTAATCAATTATAAAAGTTAGAAACTTAGGAATCATTATATGGATTCCTAATTTAGTGGTTTTCATACTTTTGCTTGGTACCCACTAAAAGAATATTTAATAAATTATGTACCCCCTTGCTGAAGTAAATTTTTGAGTTGACTCTTTTTTTACCTTCTTGGGGAAAGGGGAGCCTTGCACTGTACTCCAGTACAATGTATCATCATAAGGTTAGGGATGGTAGAGGGGCCTACCTTTCTTCTGGAAAAATAGCAGAAAGGCAGGAAAGAGCTAACTTAGAAGCTTCAGGAGTCATTCTCTATCAGAATATTATCTGCATCCCCTCCCCCCGCCGCCCTGCTATGCTTCTTCAGCCTTGTCCCATGTCCTCCTTTTCTTTGCACTCATTTTCTCTTTCTTAAGCTACAAATGAATCTAATAGTTATTGGAAAATGAAAGATATAAGTAGGGTGGTCTGATGCAGGGACTCAGATGATATCACCAGTACTCATTTTCTCTCCATCTCTCATTTCTGATTCCTCTGATTCCTCTGCGTTGTCTTTCCTCATGGTCAACAACATGGCTGCTGCTGTTCTAGTCTCACACCTTTACTACCCTCTACCTCTTTTCTAGTTTATCTTGGTAAGCTTATGAGTAACTCAGATTATACTGATTTAGGTCAGATGCCCACTTCTAAACCTTGACCGTGGTATAAGAAAATACTCTGCACTGATGGAGTTAGTCTAGGTCATTGGCTCTTTGCCTGATCCCGTTATACTCTTTACCCCTGTATTCTCACCTTTCAGTTACTCTCTGGCATAGAGCCTTTACACATGCTATTCACTTTCCAGGGAACGCAAATCTCTGTCCACTTTGTCTAATGATATTCCACTCATTCTTTAGCTCTTAGCTCAAGTTTGACTTTCCTGACTTGGTCAAACCTCTATTATATATATACTTTTATTTTCCTTTGTGGTATTTTCTGTTTGCAATTTCCTATTTAATGTCATTTGATTGATTTTTTAAAAAAAATCTCCTTGGCTAGATTGTAACCTCCATAAGGCAAAGATCATGTCTATTTTTTGCTTACTGCAATCTCTCTAGTGCCTAGCATAGTACATCTCTGTTATGTGAATGTTTGTTCAATGAATGAAAGAATAATGGTATATAGCTATTGACAAATGGTTGACTCTACGGGAAGCAAAGCATGTTGTTATCCTGGCTACATTTTATCATGATAGAGGAGAGAAAAAGAAAATAAACTTAAAACATGTCTTTTTAACAATATTGTGTAATAAGTGTATGAATGCAATAAAATAAGTTGTATACTTGAAGTTATTTCAAGAAATTAGCCCTATTTTTATTAATTCTTGAAATTTTGTATCTTGATTTTAGATTGCAAAGCATTTTAAGAGTATATTTGAAGAAATAGCAAAAAAGAAGAAAAATTAAAGCATTTTATTATTGTCTTTAATGTATTTTTATTCTCCATTTAAAAATTGTGCTAGGAAAAAAAATTGTGCTAGAATAGGAAATAACCTTATTACTTAGAAGATTATTTTAAACATCAGGGTATAATTTTGATACTGCTTATCACAAGTAATGTTGTTACAATTCTGAATCTTTTCTTTAAGATCTATTCTAGTCGAGAACTTGAAGAAACATTAAACAAAATCAGGGAAATTTTATCAGATGACAAACATGACTGGGATCAGCGTGCCAATGCAGTAAGTTTTTTTTTTATTTCTTATTTTCTCTTTTTTTCAGTGTCCTTTTTAAAAATACGGAAATTCAGTAGTAGTGCTATATGCTATTCACCTATAAAATAGAGTCTGATAGGTAACATTTTGTTCTAGATAACAATTGAGGTAATAGGCATTTTCTGATTTAAAGTCAATTTTTATTTTGTTTTTGCTGACCAGATAGTACCTGTCCTATGCATTTGGTAACCTCTCCACATGTGGTGTTTGCTGTCTGATTAGGAAAGTGTGAGCTTCAGAGGACTTTGGCTTCTCTGTGGACTTACTTAGTTGTTTATCTTCACCATCCTCAAGTCATAAAAAGTTGACCTATGTATAGCAGTTCACTTTACCTTCATACTCAATATTTTTGTAGTAGTGACATAAATTCACAACAGGATATGCATGTTTCTGGCTTTTTTCTTTCTGTTCACTTGAATGTGATGCATATTTCTCTCCTGGGATTTTAAAAAAAAGGTCAGGTGTCCTTGAGCTAAGAATATTTTATTTAACCTTAATTCCTTGAGGACAATATTTGATAAATTTTAAAATATTTTTATTGACAATGGACTGTATATGTTATTTTAAAATCTGCAAGTTGGAATTCGTCAAACTTACATGATCAAATTACATGTCAGTAAGTACCTCAGATTCCTTCCTCAACAAGCAGAAGAAGGGGTTCTGTTTGAAGACTCTTCTGCTCTGAGAGCTCCCAAACTGGCCATGAAATCTCCATTTTGATGAAGTAAATCAAATAAGATCTTTTGACAACTATGGCTTTGATGACACTGAACAAAAGATCATCTTTTGTCTTCTGTTTTTTAGGCAATTCTGCATATTTAAAAATGTTAAAATAAGCCGGGCTCGGTGGCTCAGCCTGTAATCCCGCACCTTTGGGAGGCTGAGGTGAGTGGATTGCCTGAGCCTGCGGGTTCGAGACCCGCCTGGGCAACTTGGCGAGACCTCATCTCTACAATAAATAAAAAAAATCAGCCGGGCATGGTAGCGCGCGCCTGTAATTCTGGCTGCTCGGAAGACTGAGGCGGAAGGATCGCCGGAGCCCAGCAGGTCTAGGCTGCGGTGGCCGGGAGCGGCCACTGCACTCCAGTATGTGTGACAGTGAGACTCCAACTCAAAAATAAAATAAAAATAAAAAATAAAATAAAATAAAATAAAATAAAAATAAATAAATTTAAAATAAGCCTAAAATACCCCCAGAGAAATGGATCTAAAACTTTTCTTCTGTAATGAATTCTCCTCT
>CAUYQG010190577.1:0-24586 GCA_963574415.1 Tarsius wallacei | reverse complement strand
AGTTCCAGCTACTTGGAAGGCTGAGGCGGAAGGATCGCCGGAGCCCAGCGGGTCGAGGCTGCGGTGGCCGGGAGCGGCCACTGCACTCCAGTCTGGGCGACAGAGTGAGACTCCAACTCAAAAATAAATAAATAAATAAATTTACCGAATGAATTTTCTTCTCTTTGCTTATTAATAAATTTGTTATTATTCTACAATGAGCATGTATTATCCGCATAATTTATACATTTATTTTTACTAAAGATATGTAATTAACTATTTCATACTTACTTGAAGAAAAAAGTATGAAGTTACTTTTCACCTATGAGTGGCCTTCAATTGATCATTTTTACAGAAAATTGCTGGTCATCATTGCTAGGAAGGGTCGTCAGTCTTGCCTCAGGTCTGCTCAGTGTAATAGCAACACTCCTGCACAAAGACTCACGATCCCAATCCCATGATATACATCTTAGGTGTTTCAATGCCAAAGATTAAAGAAATTTCAAAAGAGCAACCAGAAGATTGAATTATTGAAATGCTAATGAAGACATGTCCTCAGAGAAAATTGCAGGGAGTCTTCACAATTTTCAAGGCTTCTTCTGAAAGACCTTTGCAGAATAAACATGGTGCTCAATTTATGTTTCTCAAAAGAGCTGCTGGAATTAGAACTGGTGCTCCCAAAGAGTATTTTAAAAGCAAAAGATAGAACACTAACCAGTATAATTTCCATTTGGCATCTACATGGTCCATATGTCAAAATAAGAATTTTTATTTAATTTCAAAACAAATTAATCCACTTAATTAGTCTGTAGATGTATAGCATGTTAAATAAAATGTGTTGGCCCAAGAAGAAGGAATAATATACTGCTAAGAAATATTGTAGCATATTAGCATAAAACATTGATATTTTTACATTTAAAGTGATAGTGCTTTCAGAAGATGTCACCTCCCAAGGGAGTTCAGCTTTTGTATGTCTACTATCCATTTCTTAATGTCTCTGTGGCAATTATATATCTTCTCTCTTTAAAAAACCTATAGAGAACAATCAGATATAAATACCCTAAGTGACTATAAAATTACCTCTAGATGTATTTCAAATATTATACATATGTATATAAGTTTGTGTGCGTATTTGTGTGTGTGTACAGGAAGATGGAAGTATGGATAAATGAATACATTAGATAGATTGATAGATGGATAATGTAGATTTTCCATATAATATATACATAAAAGTGTACACGTTTTTAAGAAACACATTTATCAGGCAAAAAAAAATCTGTAACTTAATTAAAATGCCTCCTTATAGATTAAAATTATGCAGATTTTTCGTGTTCCCTTACTAGTTTGACCTCTAAAATTGTTTGAATGCCATGATGTAACAATCAGAGAAAAATTCAACCTTTTGTATGACTTTGAGTCACTCCCAGATCACCAGAGAAGAGAGATCAAATACTTTGACCCTCATTACTGATAGTTTTCATGTATAATTAAACGATTTTCTAAAAAAAATCATCCTGTTTAGAAATATGAACATGGCAGCTTAATTCTCATGTAGTGTGCTTGGGCATTCATATATTGCCACACACCCATATCTATACTGTAGGCTACAATGGCAAATTCTTGAAGCACTTGAAAGGGAAAAAGTGAGAAGTTATGTTGAAATGACAATCCCATTAGCCTCCTAAGGTGGGGGGGGATGGTTAGTGCAATTGAAATGCATAGGGCTTCTTATACTTTGCTATGTTTTTGGCTATTTCACTTCTCACATAACATAAAATTGATAGTGGAATAGTCTATCATTTACATGGTACGGAGCTCATATTTTCTCAAACTTTTAGAGCAAAGTACAGTCCCAAGTTAGAACTTAAATGACACTGGTTTCTTAATAAGTTCTTTACGCTATGCAAACTCAAAAAATTCATTCCTGGTCTTGCTGAATGAGCAGTTTTCATAATTTTGTTCTTAGTTTTGTTATGGTTAGATTATTGTGATAAACAAGTAGCTATTAGAGAAAAACTGACAACACAATATGTGCAAGAACTCTGTTGATAAGATTCTTTGATCTAAATTTATAGATCCAATATATGTTTCCAGGGCAACTAAAGTTTAATAGCAGGCTGACCATGCACATAATAACAATAAGGTTCTGACAGCTTGATATTTTGAGTTTTAAGGCATTATATTTTAGAGAAGAGATGACAAATGTTATTTCAGCATACGGAGGACATGAAACAATAAGATTTTAAGTCTTTTCCAAAGACTCATGCAGATCTGATACATGGGGAATCTTTCCAACTCTCCATTTATTGATTTCATTCATTCAACCACGAAGCAAAACCATATTGAGTTCTGAGCTAGGCAGGGACTATGGTGAGCCCAGTGAAGACTACAACAATATCCAATTGGCCAAGAACAGTCTCTTCTTCCATTTTCTGCACTCCAAAAATATCATCTTGTCATGAAATGAAAAAGGTTGTGAATTCCTGTCATGAAATGAAAAAGGTTGTGAATCATTGGCATACCAAGCTAAAGAGTATACATTTCAGGCAACAGGGAATACCCTGAAAAAAGTTAAGTGGGACCATGGTGGCAGGGGAGTCACTAGAGATCAGAAGTCGACCTCAGAGGCTACAGCAGTAGCCAAGAAAAAAGAAGGTAAGGATTCCAGTTACATCTCAGTGAAGTCACTCTTGTGCTTTCTTCATGTCATTGTATTACAGAACTCAGGTGTGGAAAAGCTTAGCCTAAAGACACAGAGTCCCTGGGATATCAGAGAAGGACTGATTTTTGTAAAGAGGTCTCTGGTTGAGATCAAAGAGAATATTTAGACCTGACAATCCAAGCTTTGGTTCCCCAAATCACTACTTTGGGCAAAGAGGATTAAGCCAAGTCTCTTTCCAGCCTTTGATGTAGAGCATATTTTAAAAAGTCAACTTCCTAAGGACTAAGGGTGTAGCTCAGCCCATGAGCCCACTGATTGTCCATGGAAGAAAAGTGTTGTCAGAGACTAGAATGTAAACTCCATAACAGTAGAGGTTGGTCTCTCTGGTTCACTGGTCCCCACTGCCTACGCTAGTTCCTGACTCTTTTAGGCATTAAATCGCTATTTGTTGAATGAGGGGGCAACACTAGAATGTTGGATGTAGACTTGTAAATATTCTTTGTCTCAATTCCTGGGGAATGTGTGTGTTTTTCTACAGAAAGGATAATAAACTAAAAAATAAGCCTACCTGGAATAAGTGTGGCAATTTTTATTTTATGTACATACATTTACATATATGTACACATGAGACAGAAAAAGAGACAGACAGAGGCAGACATGCACACACACACACACACACACACACGCACACATACACAGAGAGAGATTGATTTGATTTACTTAGGCTAAAACATCTAGGCAATGAGATGAACAATAGAACTCTATCCCACTTCAGCACTGCTCAGCACTGATGGCAGAGGCTAAATCTGAAGACGTGGCTGGGAATGAAAACAGCAGCTAAGGAGTAACTAAGTGACAGGCAGAAATAATGAAATCCAGGAGGCATAGCACCAGCAAGGCTTTTGGCAGCCGCCAAGTCACACAACACATTTTCAAGGTAGACGGTAAGCTATTGGCATCCCCAAGTTGGGAGAGGACTTGGGGATGGGAAGAAAGTAGGAATCCAGGAATAGCAATGTGATAATGGGTGAGGACTCACAAAATTGTTATTATCCTTCATACTCATGGGTATTTTCTGAGACTGCTGGCATGGTTCAGGGAAACAAGGGTTACACATGCACTCACAGTGATCTGAATCTGCTATATTCCAGCTGTACCAACACACAGCCAGTGAAATGGACCATAGTATGGAAAATATAGTGTGTGATTTACTTCTGTCAACTTGTAAAGCTGAGACAGACTTCTGCAGCTGCAGTGGACAAGCCAAGATCCACTGAGCTCATTAAGATGTCAATGACCAATCATGTGGACTGTGTTTTTCTAGGTCCACCATGCTATCTACGATTCTGAAGTCCAGAATCTTCTGGGAATCCCATTTTTAATAAGTTTTTTTACAAATTTAGTGATTGAATAAATATAAGACTACTTTCAATTTTTATCTTTCTTACTGTGAACAGCCATCATTTTGTTGCTAACATTTAATGACTTAGTGCAGCCTCAGACCCTGCAAGAGGTGTTGCATAATGTATGAGCCATACTCCAAATTATTTTTATAAAATCCTAAACTTTTTTTTTTTTTTTTGGAATCAGAGTCTCATTCTGATGCCCAGACTGGAGTGCAGTGGCATGCTCATGGCTACTGCATCCTCGATCTTCTAGACTCAGATGATCCTTCCTCCTCAGCCTTCCAAGTAGTTGGAACTACATGTAGGCACCACCACGCCCTGGTAATTTTTAAAATTTATTGTAGAGATGAGATCTCACCAAGTTGCCCAGGTTGGTCGTGAAACCCTGGGCTCAGGCAATCCTCTTACCTCTGCCTCCCAAAGTGCTAGGATTACAGGCATTAGCCACCACTCCCGGCCTAAACTTTTTGAATTCTGAAGCCCATCTGACCTCAGGCGCTTTAGATAAATGATTATACATCTGTGTTCTATTTTTCTTACTTTGACATTAGAAGTAGTTTATAGAAATTATTCTTTTAATTGACCTTTTCTAAGCATAGAGTTGTGCTTCTATTTTTAAACTCACTTGTAATGACAAATTTCCCTGCCATTTCAAAAAAAAAAAAAATAGTAGTAATGATGGCCAACACCAAGTAGCTACTATGTGCTGGGTTCTGTACTAAAAGGTCTAGATTTGTTTTCTTTTTGTGGCAGTGTAACTGGATCTAGGCCCTGGCATATTGCTAGAAATACCAAGCACATGCTTACATTCTTCTTGGTTCTTTGCTGACCATGGTCACTGAATCTTCTGGAGACTTCTGCCTTAGTGTTGCTGAATAGCTTCAACAGCTCCTGCAAAAGGTCAAACCTAACTTGGTGGGATTCCGAAGCCACTCACAGAGCCTTTCTCTTTCCCTTCATAGCATTTATCACTTTTGTAATTGTCTTTTTGTTTCTCCATTGAATGCTATTCTCACCCCCCCACACACACACCCACACACACCATATTAAACCCCCATGAGGTAAGAGGTGTGCCTATTTTAGTCACCCTAATGTCTGGTGTATAATAACCAATTTCTGTGAATTATTGCTACATAATAACACAACACCCAAAATGTAGCTGCTTAAAAATATATGTTTTCTCCATTCTGTGGATTGCTCAGCTGTTCTTCTTCAGGCTTCACTTGAGCTTACTTATTCAGATGATCATCTGGGCTGGAAAGTCCAAAATGGTCTCACATCTGGCTGTCAGTGCTGGATGCTGACTAGATTGACTTCCTTGTGTGATGGTCTTGGGATTTCAAGAGAGCAACAGTGCAAGTGTCAAGGCTTCAGAGGTCACACTCTGTACCTTCTACTACATTCTGTTGGTCAAAGCAAGTTGTGAGGTCAGTCCAGGTTGAAAGGGATGTAGAAATACATTCTCTCTCTGAATGACAGAGCAGTCAAGGGGCATGCATACTGAAATGGGTGGAATTTGAAGCTATAAAACAATTTACCATATTCCACTCTCTGACAGGTTATTCACAATTTTTCCGCATGGAAAATTTGTTTACTCTTATCCCAGGAACTGAGAAAGTCTCATCCCAGGTATTGCATCAGCTTTGAAATTCACAAGTTTGATCTTCATCTCTCATCCAGATACAAATGAGATTTTCTGTGGTGTTCCTCGGCTATCTTGATCCAGAGATCTGTGAACAAAACTATAAGATATCTGCCCTCTCTCACTCAAATATCTAAGGTACATTGGTGTGACAAAGAAGAGATAGCCACAATGAACATGCTCCTCTTTTTTAAAAAGAAAACTGGAAGCACATAGTAGTCACTGGTCTGCAGGAATTGTGAAATCCAAATAGATACATGTCAGGGACAGGAAATGTTCCCTGATTAGGGCCTGTGTCTTATCCCTTGGAGTGGTTCTCTAGTCCATATTGGTTTTTGGATGTTGGGTCCGCATTCTGGACTGTCTGCTTAGCACTCTTAGAGGTCTTCCTTTTCTATAAGAGATAACCCATGGCTATATTGAAGTAGTTTTCTCAGCCTGCTTTTGGCCTGTAGTTGATAGCCCAGAGGCTTCTTAAACTGCCTCTGTTCCTTTTAATCCAAGTGAACACAATCCCTTTAAAATTATGTATGTGATTTCTATGGATCAGAAAAAATTCTACTCTGTTAGAAAACAGCCAGGTTTACTATTCTTGTCAAGACAAGTTTCTCTCTAAGTTGGATAATGGGACAAATTTGGATGATTTGTCTAAAGTCATAGAACATCATTTGTTTCGGTGAGAGGCCTACTAGGCACTACTTTACATCATTCTGAGGTCTTATGACAGGGCCTTAGAGCTACATCTTTCTATTTGGTCTTGCTCCCGAGGCTACATTTTATTGAATACATTCTGGAATTAATTTTTTACCTATATTTTAATTTTCTTTAAGAATCTTTTCAAACCAGCACATGCTGAGTTTTGTATATATTCTCTAAGTTTTGCTTGCAAAAACTTGTCTCTTAGTTAATCTGTCTTCCCATACTTTATTATAAAGAGTTATAAAAAGTCAGTTCACACTTGTAGCATTCTTCCTGGAAATCTCCTACCCAGATCCATGAGATTGTTAGGAAAAGTTTTCGTCTTCCAAGTTGTAGCAGGCAACATTTTGCATTGTTTGGTCACTATGCACAAAGGTGGCCTTTTATCTACCCTCCAATAGCAATTTCCTTACTACTATCTCGGCATCTACTAATTATCTCTTTACTGCTTTACTAGCCACCAATCACCCCTATCACCAAAGCCAATGCCATATATTTTAGATTTTTGCTATTATGGCATCTCATGTTTATGTACCAATTTCTGTTTTAGTTAACTATTTCTGTGTAACAAACCATCTCCAAACCTAGTAGCTTAAACAACAATGATTTCTTACTTCCTATATATTTCTGCAGACTGGCTAGGATGTTCCTCTCCTACTCATGCTGGGCTGGGAGGTTCAAAATGACCTCACTCATGTGTCTGCCAATTGTTATTGACTATTGACTGGGGAATCTTCAATCTTTTTTATATGGCCTCTCATCCTCTAGTAGGACAGCCTGGCTTTCTTTAATGGTCATCTCAGGGTATTATTCTAAGAGAACGAGGACAGAATCTCTAAGATATCTGAGGTCCAGCCTCTAGAACTTGTACAATGTCACCTCTTCCACATTCTGTTGGTCAAAAAGAGTCACAAGACCAGTCCAGAGTCAAGGGAGAGAGAAACAAATATAACTCTGGATGGGAAGAACAGCAACATCACAATGCCAAGGGTTATGTTTATTAGAATGAGAGGAATTTATGGCCATTTAGCAACCTATCAGAGTAGGTATCTATTGAAGAAGTGAATGTTTCATTTTCATTTGGGATATGAACTTGACCTTAGTCTCTGATGTTTACTTCTTATCTCTGGAATTGTGTTAGTGTTGAGCTCTGATATCAGACTCATATGATTTGTCAAATGACTATTTATTTTCTGATCACCCACTTCCTTAATCCCTGTCAATAATGAGGCCTTGACTATACCACTCCTGCTGGTCTCTATGTCATATCCTAGCCCAGTCCGATGAACAGATAGACCTGGTTTTGAATCTTGGATTTACCATTTCGTCGTTGTGTGACTTTAAACAGGTTATTTAAATTATTTACGATGTCTGCCTCATCATATTCATAGTATTATAAAGTATACTCTATTAAAGTTCTTGGCATATGGTAATAGGTTAATGAATGTCACTTTTCTTTCTTTTTCTATGGTCAACAGATTAAAGGATATCTAATGCAAGATTAACACTATGGATTTATGGACAATTGTTGGTCTTTGAAAGTATGTAAATCAATAATTTACAAAAATATAAGGAACTAGGAAATTAAATTATCAGCTATATGTGGCTTCTACATTGCAGCATATTATATATGTGTGCTACATTTTATATTTATAATTTCTGAGTTTGTGAAGAAGTATAATACTATAATCCATATGCAGTGATGAATTATTCAATTAACCTTTAAAGTTTAGGGAAAATTAGGGCATTGCACTAGAAAATTTTGATATTTGGTTTTTTTTAACAGACATTAAAATAGTCATCAATAGAAAATCCAAAACTTTGTCAGAATTTTCCACACATTCCTTTTTAATTTGTGTTGTTTTTATTTTTAAATACATGGTGCAGAAAGTACTATCGTCTTCTCAGTGCTTTGTGCCTCTGATCCAGCCTTTCTCTCTTGTACCATACAAAATCTGAGGCTCAGAGTGGTGATACTAGAAATGAAATGGAGACTACATATAAAACACATATTATAAGACTAAATTATAGGTCTTGGTTGCCAGTGGGTTGTAAAGATTGATGGCAAGGAAAAAGTCAAAGATCTCACTACAGCAGTCATTCAACAAAAATTTCACATCACCCAAATCAAGTATACTAAATTAAATAAATTAAATAGCTTGATCTATCTTTATATTCTATTTGCCATATATTATATATTGAGTTTTCTCTTCTCTGAATGTCACATTTTTAGTATGTCTATTTTAAATATTATATCCTATTTCATCATCTGATATTTGAAGAAAATGCCAAAAAATAATTTTTAAAAATACTGCCTTGAATGATGCAATTGTCTTAATCTGTCACATTTCTCTACCTCACTACTAACCTCCATCACACTCTGTTCCCAACACTTCAAGAGGTCAGGGAAGACTGAGTAGCTAAGGGTGGGAATTGAGTGCCACAGGGTCAGGATTAGAAAGACTATGGAGGATAGAGATGGCAATAGCAGCGCAATGAAGGCAAAGACTTGGGGAAGGAAAGTCTAGGGCAAGCATATATAAAAACTGGGTCCTGAGAGTTACAGTAGGGATAACACTGGGATCGCAGTTAGGGCTTTAGAGGCAGGTGGAAAATGATTAAAGCAATATTTGGTGTAAAAAGCAAGGTGAGCCCAGGTTATTTCAGGTGAATATATGTAGGTCCCTTTTATATCAGATGGGTAGAGCATGATAGGTCAGACCATCGAAAAGCTCAGGGGGAACCTGGAATAGAATTTAGTAGATATAGTTTTCTCCTACCATGCTTGATGATGTGTGGCTCTAGGTTTTGGGGACTTACTAAAATTTGTGTGTCATCCTTTAAAATGCTTTCATATTTAAAAAGCCCTGAGTTCACCGCAAAATTAAAGTTTTTTTGTTTTTGTTGTTCAGTTACTTATTTGACAGCTTAGACATATGTCCACAAAGGTAGTGGGAAGAAGAAGCTAGGCTTTGGGGGAGTCATGATTCAAGTGAATTTAGCAAAATGACAGAATTAAGATTTAAGTTTTAAGATTTTTAATGACGCCCTTGAGAAAATTCTATAAAATTAAAAATAATCAACTATGACCCAGGTGCATCTCCAATGCTATAGATCAGATATTCAGTTAGGCTTTCTATAAGGTAGTTTATCCAAGAGAAATACATCAGTTGGTCCCCCAGTTTGAGCTGAATATGTTCAATCAAATAGTGAGTGGTGTTCTCACCTAAGAGTAATATCATCAAAGTGATGTTTTTCTTTTACACATTTTTAAGGCCAGGAAACCTTTCGACTGTGTTTTTAATGCTCCAGAACTCCAACACTTGTGGGACTTGAAGCTAATGGAGCAGATACAAATGAAACATGTCCTCTGTGACCATACTTTTCTTTCAAAAACCTCCAGAGATTTGAAACACGGTTTGAAAACTGGTGGACTAAGACAATGAATTCAAACATCTCTTCTTTTCTCTTGAGATGTGGTTTTAACTCCAGGGTGGAGATCCCAGGGAGACAATGTCAACTGATCTTTACATGTTTACAGTGTAAACTCTGCCAAGGTGCTTATTTTTCTGGAGTTTCCTCTGGTAAACTATACAAGCTGGAAAGAAAAGTGCTATGTGAGCTAAATTCATATAATATACATGCACATTTATCCCAAGTTTGACAAGCTTTTATGTTATCTGCCTTTTAAAAAAATAATCATTATTCCATTCTTCTTCAGATAGCTCATCTACAAATATATCTTTTGGGATACAGGTGGTATTCTGAGGCATATAAAAAATAATTCAAGTAGCATAGACAAGTATCTTCTCTGGCATGAAGCTCGGCCTTGGATTCCAGCAGTAATTCGGCAGCAAGAATTCAGTATAAGAGTTATTAAGTGGGCCACAGAAACCTCCTCTCGATAATTGCACCTCTTCTTCCTCTATGCCTTGAATAGAAGAGCATGAGAGAGTCCTACACTTTGCAATTTGAAGCAATCAATGTGTATATCCTATTTAACTCTGAATTTAAAACACTATTATACATTGTTTTCCTACAACTTCATAGCCAGAAATAATAGCATTTTTTAATTGAGCTTATGAAATTCAACAAAAGCTATTATGCTCATTTTTTTAAAAAAAGGAAAAAAAAATCCTCTAGTGAACATGTAATAGTGAATTCTAGAAAGCCAGATAATTTCTTTGCTTAATAATAGTTTTCTTTCCTCTTGGCTGCAGATTCTCATAACTAGCACCATGCCAAACATTCGAAGATTGGATTATGGCCTGTCGTACTTGATTATTTTTGTCAGCATGCTGACCCGGGGTGCCCTTTTCTTGTGTTGTTCCTTCTGTTTCCATTTTTCATGTCATCCAGCTTTTCATCTTGTCAATCAGCTTTTGACTTCCTGATTAAAGTGTCTGTCACAGGAGCAGCCTGGTCTCCAGTCAGTTGTTTAATTTGTTCCTCATGGCATCCAATTGAGTTATTCATCTGGCCCAGCTGTTCCCAAGTGCTTCCAGCATCACTTTTTCATGTGTTTGGGTTTAACCTCTATATCTATGTACAACAGTGTGAATTGTTCCATTCATACTGTTGACTGTGGATTGCTTTGCCTTCCTAATGCCTTGACGCTACTAGGCTGGCTGCTACACTGAGGCCAAACCAACTGAGAGAAGCAATATTTCAATCTGATGTTATGGTAACAAGTACAACTAAACAGACTAGTTTTCAAGAATTATAGCAGGCCCTCTTTTTAACAATTAGGACGATGTAATGGAAACTATGGACTGTTTGGATTCAGATCCACCCAAAAATAATGTTGATGGTGCTTGGCAGAGGAAAGGAAACATTCGTCTGCCAACATTGTGGATCACCACGAATGCTCCAGGATCTATTTGTTGCATTAGGTGACATGAGATACTCTCTGGGCCTGAATGGATGCAGATATCCAACTGGAAAAATGAAATTAAGTAAATCTGCTGAGTTTGCAATGCTAAAACTTGTCTTGTAGCGGTAAGATGATTTATATTATGCAACATTCAAGAAGCCACATAATGCAACAGGAAACTGGAGGAAAAGAAAACTAGGGTACATTTCCCCACTTTTCCCTTTTAGCCACTCAAACCTAATCAATTCAAAATACCAGTAGATTGTTTATGAGTGAGCCGTTCCTTCCTGCTATTCCTATCATGTTTCTGCTTTACCTCCTACAAACGTGAAATGGTAATTCCATTACAGCAGTACTGAAAATAGCCAGAGACCACGTGCCTAGGACTCATAAGAATATAGAATGATGAGTCTAATGAGAATCAGGCAGCAAACTTCACTCAACCTGCCTCCCGTTTTGGTTTGATTTTATGGAAATATTTGTAAAAAATTTGTTTGCTCTTATAAGAGTATATGTTTATTTTCTTGGGTTAATAATATGGAATATAGCAGAATGGTGTAGAAGTTCTGAAGACAATGCAAAGTTTGTAGCATGATATGTGGGGAAGGCTATTAATGCCAATTAAGCAGAGAAGTAAAATAGTTTTTCTGACTATGGGTTTTTATAAAATATTTTAAATTTTCTATGTGAAGCAGTTTACATATGCTAATTCATTTTACTACAAATAATATTGAAACTTATTTACAGAAGTTTTATATATTTTTATTTTTAATTAGGAAAACTATTATAAATCAATTTTGACTTCAACTAGTAAGAATAATAAAACGTAAAACGTTTAGGGGTCATAAATCATAGAGAGTAACGTAGTTTCACATGTGTACTTCTGGTCTTATTCTGGTCAATAGTCTCCCGCAGTGAAGGTTTTTCATGAAGTGTTTCTCAGAAAAATAATTTTTAAAATCTCTTCCATGGGAGGTTTTCCCTGTTGTCTTGGATTGATTCACTTTTCCAATTTTCCCCAAACTCACATCTCTGAAGGAATATCCTCCATGAATCTCTTCATTACTTTCCCCAGTGAGGTGAATATAGTTAATTGGTACAAAATACTTATTTCACACTTTTTCTAGTGTTATTTCACACTTCTAGTGTGTCTTTCCATGCTGTAGAGGCTAGGAGGTTTAAAATCATATTTGCCAGACTCCTTTGCAGCTAGGGCTCTAAGTATGTTTTAGCTTATCACAACAAATTTACTTGTGAAAGGTTTGGAAAGTAGAAGTGAGGCAGAAGTCACTATTTTACCATTTGTTTTTTGTTTGTTTGTTTTTTTGAGTTGGAGTCTCACTCTGTCGCCCAGACTGGAGTGCAGTGGCCGCTCCTGGCCACCGCAGCCTTGACCTGCTGGGCTCCGGCAATTCTTCCGCCTCAGCCTTCCAAGTAGCTGGAACTGATTTTTTGATTTATTGTAGAGATGAGGTCTTGCCAAGTTGCCCAGGCTGGTCTCGAACCCGCAGGCTCAGGCAATCCACTCACCTTAGCCTCCCAAGGCGCGGGATTACAGGCTGAGCCACCGAGCCCGGCTTATTTTACCATTTATATTGGCCCTGTTGGCAAGCACAGTCCTGGAAATATTGGGTCTTGCTGTAATACTGTTAGCAGATATTTCTGGTATCAAGAGGCAAGGTGAGGGACAATCTGGCAAAGCATGCTGGCAAAGCATGATTATGAAGCCTATAATTGTAATGCAATTCCCTGACCTGAATCACACCTGAAAAGTGTGCCCCTAGAGCCTACAGTCCAGGTGGTGGTTTCCTAGTTCCCTGTCTCTCTGACTGTGGTTCGCTGGTGGAACAGGTCTACGTTATTGCTCTGTAAGTTGTTACTGAAGTTCTAACCCAGAAGAGAGCCTTCTCTTCTAGACTTTTCAATGGTTTACAAATTCCTAATTCTCTTTCTGATTTAAAATCTGATTTAAAAAGTAATTTTTTAACTGAAAATTTATCTTAATTGATACAATGTCTTTCAGCTTTTTCAGAAATTCATCGCTTTATTATTAGTGGCAATGTGCAAGGATGTAGCCTTTGGCATCATATCCATTAATTATGTGACCTTGGGTATATTTATGAACTTATCTAAGCCTCAGTTCTCTATTACTACAAGATGGGCAATAATACCTAAATGCACAGTTGGTACAAGGATAACATGAGATAATATATGTCTAGTACCTGGAACACTGATGCAAGCACTCAACAAATGTCAGCACTCTTATTTAAACAGTCATTTCCTGACATTGTATTTCCCACTGAGCTAATCAAGGATTGTATTTAGTGAAGAAAGCAAAGGCTTTGAGACGATATTGTTATTTCTTTAAAAGTACATTCCTATGCCAATCTGGACCCAGTGAACCAAAACTTGTGAGTTTTATACAGGGCACCCAAACCACTGAGATTCCAAGGTTGCTATACTCAGCTTTTTAGAAAATCAGATCAAATAAATTTTGATGTCTATTCCCTGGAAATAAAGAGTACTAGATGATGCATATGTGCATGCTTTATTAACACCATGAAACAAATGAGGTGACCTTCAATTCAGGAAGATCAGGTTAAAGATTGTAGCAGAATTTTAACCCTACCTCTTTACCTAACCCTAGGGACAGTTTTCAATTAGAAACTCAATAAAACAGCATTCTCATTCTTTCAAACAAAATAACTGGATTTTCAGCTGTCATTTCCTTTCAGAAGGAAATCATCCTAGCGTGGATGCATTAAACTGTTATAAAATCTCTCTCAATCTTCTCAAGTAAGAATAGTGAGGAAAAATACATAATGCACTCACACATGTGAGAGAGAGAGAGAGAGAGAGAGAAATACCCAGATGCTAGAAGTAATAATGGACCTAAAGTCCAGCAGGTGCATGTGTTAGAATATACTGTTGTGGTCTGGAAATTGGAATTAATACCCAGAGGACTGATTTTAAAACTCAATAAATGTCATGAAAAGAGATGATGCTCTGGGCATAATTGAGTAGGAAGGTAGAATGAGAATCCTATAAGCCAGAACCAATAAGGGCTTCAGTCTCGGTGAAAAGAGATACTGGAAATGCACACCCATTGGCCCATGGAAATGACAAGGAACTTTGTCTTTGTCTGGAGATATGGGCCAAGAAAATAAAATACTGTGGAAAATTAATGTCATGAACCATGAGCAGATGGAACTTGATTTTGTGTATTTGGGAGGGGTGTGGAAACTATCAAACAAGGAAAAATACAGAAAAAAAAAAATCAATCCCAGGCACCTTGCATAAACAATTGCAAATTTAAAACCCCTTTGGAGAAACACACACTCTCTCTCTTTTTCTGTCTCTATCTCTTCTCTCCTCTCCTTATCTCTTTCTCTCTCTCTCCCTTCCCCTCCTATACACAATCCTTACTGCTGATGACCTTACAATCAAATATTTTTAAGAATGCACAAGGAAATAATTCCTCATTTGCAAGATTAAATAAAGAGAGCCTTTAAATTTGGGATTATAGAAAAATCAGAAAGAAAATAAATATGTTTAAAGTGATAACAAATGGAATAGAAACCATAAGGCAAAAATAAGACACAACCAAAACGGCAAATTAAAAACCAATGACATCAATAAATTATATATATATAGTCATATATATTCTTAGTTAGAAATTATGTGTATACATACATTTTGCTAATGAAATTAAAAACTCAATAGACAAGTTAAAAAGCAGATCATATACAAATCAAAAAATTAGTAAACGGGAAAGATAAGATAAAATAAAAAATGTACTTGATGTAAGTCTGGGACAGGTTAGAGATAATGATAACAGGTCACTTTTCAAAATAAAAAAAATAGATGGAACTGCTTCTAAATGACATATATCTTCAGATTCAACAGTCATGATGAATAAAGAGAAGGGCAACAACAATTCTCCTGTATACGATACTGTAATGCTTTGCCCATATTCCCTTGATCGCCCATCCTCTTAATGACTTCAAATTAGCATGCATTCCTAAATCTAATACATGTAACTTTTTGC
Organism: Tarsius wallacei; assembly: GCA_963574415.1. Lineage (NCBI taxonomy): Eukaryota > Metazoa > Chordata > Mammalia > Primates > Tarsiidae > Tarsius > Tarsius wallacei. Next base: position 9,277 of record CAUYQG010190577.1, on the reverse strand, counting down.
TGTCTTCAGGTTGTAGAGGCCTGAATGCTCTCGTTCATGAAGAAACAGAATACCTGGACATTCACATTTTGTTCTTTTAAGGACAACTTTTAACCCATTACTGGTAGGCATGTAGAAATAGAATATCTGCCATGAACCCTGCTTGAGACCACTCTGAGATCTGATTAAAACCAGTGGGAAAAACTGCTTAGTGAACTTAAATTACCCTTTCTGGAACTTTGTTAGAAGTTACACCTTTTCTTAACATCCATCCCCTTGTCATCTCGGTATTTTATTTCTCGACTCATTTTTCCTAGGAACACTCCTTTGAAAAAGATAGAACACCACTACATGAATCCATATTTTGGTATCACATCTGAGGAACCCAATCTAGATATGATCTAGATACATTGTAGTAAGACTACAAAACTTTAAAGACAAAGATAACATCATCACGAACAATGATTGGAAAATATTGTTTTTAATTGGAAAATATTGTTTATTTAGAAAGTAACTTGGAGAGAGTGAGCGAGAGGAGATTCACATCCCCAAGGTAGGGGAGGGAGGTGATAATTATATTTTTAAAATTACCTACACAGAAACAAAAAATAGACTAATAGCAGACTTCTTTCCCAAATTCTCTAAACAAATGAAAGATATCTACTAAGAAAAAAATTCTTAACCTAGAATTTAATATCCAGCTAAACTAAAAGCAAGGGTAAGCTGGGCTCGGTGGCTCAGCCTGTAATCCCGCGCCTTTGGGAGGCTGAGGTGAGTGGATTGCCTGAGCCCGCGAGTTCGAGACCTGCCTGGGCAACTTGGCGAGCCCTCATCTCTACAATAAATACAAGAAAATCAGCCGGGCGTGGTAGCGTGCGCCTGTAATTCCGGCTACTCGGAATGCTGAGGCGGAAGGATCACCGGAGCCCAGCAGATTGAGGCTGCGGTGGCCGGGAGCGGCCACTGAACTCCATTCTAGGCGACAGTGAGACTCCAACTCAAAAAAAAAAAAGAAAAAAAAAAGCAGGGGTAAAATACAACTATTTCTATAAGAAAAAGAATGTTACTGAATCACAAAACTTTTTTTTATGAAGGAGAAAACTGAAACAAAAAAAGAGAAGCATCTAAGAAACAACAGGTAGCACAAAAATAGGAAACCTGTAAATAAAACTCAATATAATTTAACCACATATAATAAATAATAATAATGACTAATTGGACTTATACGAAAATATGAATCAAAACTTCTATTAAAAAATATAGTTGGCCAGGTTTGTGGCTCACATCTGTATCCCAGTACTTTGGGAGGCCAAGGCAGGCAGATTGCTTGAGCCCAGGTATTTGACCAGCCTGGACAGCATAGCGTGACCTCATCTCTACAAAAAAATCAAAAAGCTAGCCAGGTGTAGTGGTGCATGCCTATATGCCTGTAGTCCCAGCTACTTGGGGGACTGAGGTGGGAAGATCGCCTGAACCCAGGAGTTTGAGACTGTGGTGAGCCTTGATGGTGCCACTGCACTCCAGTCTGGGTGACAGAGTGAGACACCAAAAGTATATATACACACACACACACACATACACACATATATGTTTTTCTTAGACCATACACACACACACACACACACACACACACACACACAGTTTTTCTTATACCATATATACACACACACATATGTTTTTCTTAGACCATATATATATGTGTGTGTGTCTAAGAAATAAGATACATACGTGTGTGTGTGTGTGTGTGTGTGTGTGTGTGTGTGTGTGTATGGTCTAAGATCCCAGGAATGAGGGTGAATTGGATATAACTTGTAATGATTGTGATGGAGTTAAAGCATTCTAAGATTCTTGTATCGACTGAAAGGAGGAGAAAGCTATTGATTAACCGTAGACTTTCTAGGTCAAGTGTAGAAATTAAAATTCAGAAACTGCTATGGGAATAGAAAAAAATGGATATTTAACATATAAATCAATAAAGAAGAAAGGGTGATAAAATAAAATCTAATTATTTCAATAAAAAGGCAAAGAAAATCATAGGAAATAAAAAATTAAATATTATTGTAAAAATATATTCACGTGTCAGAAATAATAATATATGTAATTATTGGTAGATTAACCAATCCAGGATAAAAAAAGAGTTCTCAGAAAGGCAATGTTTTAAAAATTTAACTGTGTGCTTTTTATTGAATTGCAGCTAAATCAAAATAATACAGCAAGTCAGAAAAAAAACACAAAAGTAATCCCAGACAAATTGTCTAAAACATAAAGTCTAAAATAGTAACAATTATATTTTTAAAATTACTAATTATAAAGAGGATTACTTTCTAATTATCAAAGATAAATTTTCTGGGACTCTATAATTCTTACTAAGGAATGTCGGAATAAATAATGTAATGATTTCAAATAGCACAGGGAAAATCAACAAGTTACATGCATAGTGTTCAATTTTAACAAACTTCTCTCATTAAGAAAGCAAGAAGGTAAAAAACTAATAAGAATATTAAATACACAGACAATCCAGTTAACATTTTTAGTCTAAAGGGCATATGGGTGGAATCTTATCACAAAATGAGAGAAATAATTTAAAATCTACTTGAAATTAAAGAATAAGAGAATAGTCTTTCTTTTCAAGTATACATACAGCCATATGAAAATTGGACACAAAGATACAGAAACCAAATGATTTCATGAAGTAGTAAGTTAATAATATAGATTATTAATATAGATCCTATTGTTTTAGTGTAATTAAAATAAATTGAGAGTTATGTTAAAAATAAATTGAAAGGAACATTAACACTAAACTTTTGGGGGGGAAAGATTAGAAGGGAATATCATAAGCAATCATATACCAACAAATTAGATAATCTAAATGAGATGGACGAATTCTTAGAAAAATACAAACTAAAGAAACTCACTTGTGGAGAAATAAAAATATGATAAGAACTATAACAAGTTAAGGGATTGGAAATCAAAATAATAAACTAAAAATTCCCACAAAATGGAGCCCAAAATCAGACAGCTTTCACTAATGAATTCTAAAAACACTTAAAGAAAAATTAACACCGATACTTCACAAACTCTTTCCTAAATAGAAGAGGAAGGATTACTTCCCAAGTCATTCTATATGGCCAGTATTAACCTAATACCAAAATCAGACAAAGACAATATAAGTTCAGATCAATATCATTTAAAATTATAATTCAAAAATCCTAAACAAAATACTGCCAAACTGAATCCAGCAACATATAAAAAAAACTGTGTACCACAACCAAATGAAATTTATCACAGGAATGCAAGGGTAATTGTACAAACAAAATCTGTGTAATATACCACAATATTAGAATAAAGGGAAAAAATCCACATGATTCTCTAAATACATACAGAAAAGCACTTTACAAGACCCAACACTCATTCATGATAAAATACTAAAAAAATAAGAAAAAAAAATCAATAGAATGGAATCTCTTCAACACACATGCTCCTTAACAGAGCATTTATGAAAAACTAATCAAAATTAATGGTGAAAGAATAGATATTTGCTAAGATCAGGAACAAGACAAAAATATTCACTCTTGTCACTTTAACATCGTTCTAGAAGATCAAGTCAGGACAATTTGACAAAAAGAAAGAAAGAAAGAAAGAAAGAAAGAAAGAAAGAAAGAAAGAAAGAAAGAAAGAAAGAAAGAAAGAAAGAAAGAAAAAATAAATAAAAGGTGTCCAGATCAAAAGAAAGTAGTTCAAGTATCTCCATTTGCAGATGACATGATCTTGTGTATAGAAAATTCTAAAAAGTTCACTGAAAAAGATTAGAACTAATAATGAAGTTCAGAAGGTGCAAGATCAATACACATAAATCAATTTTACTTCTGTACACTAGCAATTAGCAAACTGAAAATGAAACTTTAAAAATCCCATTGTGTTAGTGCTACAGTTTGGATATAATTTGTTTGGCCCCACCAAGTCTCATATTGAAATTTGATCCTTTTTATTGGAGGTAGGGCTTGATGGGAGGTGTTTGGATCATGGGGGTGAATCTCTTACTAATGGCTTGGTGCCATTCTCAAGGGAGTGAGTCCTCTTTCTTAGTTTCTGGAAGAATTGGATTTTGAAAAAAGCCTGGAGCCTCCTCTCTTTCTCCTGCTTCTTCTCTTGCAGTGTAATCTCTGTGCTTTCTGGTTCCCTGTCACCTTCTGCCATGAGCAGAAATAGTCTGAGGCCTTCTTCACCAGGAGCAGATGCTGGTGCCATGCTTTTTGTACAGTCTACAGTACTGTGTGTGAACCATGAGCCAAATAGACTTCTTTTCTTTATAAATTACCCAGCCTCAGTATTCCTTTATAGCAATGAACAAAAACAATTAGCATAAAAAAGAATAAGATATTTAGTGCAAGTCTTTACAATGGAGAGAGAGGGAGAGAGAGAGAGAGAGAGAGAGAGAGAGAGAGAGAGAGAAAATGAGAAAGTTGAAAGAAAGTAAAGAAGACAAATAAATGAAAAAGCATTCCATTTTAATGGATTGGAAGACAATTTTGTTAAGAAGGCAATACTCTCCAAAATGATCACAGTTGATTTAAGGTATTTCCTATTAGAATCTCAGTTGCTTTGTTTTTTATTATTTTGCAAACTTTGACATGGTAAGCCTAAAATGTTTGTTAACATGCAAGAGAATAAGAATAAACAAAATAATCTTGAAGAAGAATACAGTTAGAAGACTCACACTACTTGATTTCAAAACTTTCTACAATAATCAAGACAGTGTGGTACTGACATTTATTTATTTATTTATTTATTTTTCTCTGTAAACCCCATCTTTGTATAGAGGAATAGCACATGGTACTGACATTTAAACAAATAGAAAAGAATGAAGAATCTGAAAAAAAACCCTACACATATATAGCCAAGTGATTTTTAGCAAGGCTGTCAAAACTATTCAATGGAGGAAAAGATAATATTTTTTAAAAAACAGATTTCTACTTGCAAAAGAATGAAATTGAATTCCTACCTCACATCATATACAAAAATCAATGCAAAATTGATCAAACACTTCAGTGTAAGAAAAAAGCTATAAAACTCTTAGAAGAAAATATAGTTGTAAATATTGATCTTGTGTTAGGCAGTAGTTTCTCTGAAACACAAGCACCCAACAAGGAAAAAGAAAAGATAAATTGAACTTTACCCAAATCAATAAACATAGTGCTCCAAAAGACATCATTAAAAATAAAAAGACAATCATAAAATAAAATACTTACTAATCATAATCTGATAAAAGACATACCTAGATGATGGAAATCAATCTTACAATTTAATAGTAAAAAGAAAAATAACCCAAGTAAAAACTGGTAAAGGATTTGAATAAATATTTCTCCAGAAAACATATGTAAATGGTTAATAAGCAGATGAAAACATGTTCAACATTACTAGTCACTGGGGAAATTAAAACCACAGTGAATTACTACTTCACACCCACTAGAGTTGCTGTAATTAAAAAAATGGACAATAAAAAGAGTTAACAAGAATGTGAAGAATTTGGAAACCTCATACATTACTGATGGGAATGTATAATGTATACTTTGGAAAACAATTTATCAGATCCTCAAAAAGATAAAACACAGAATTACAGAATTACCATATGACAGTAATTTCACCCTGATATCCTAAGAGATTGGAAACATGTTTTCACACAAAACCATATACATAAGTGTTTAGAGCAGCATTAAATATTATACCCTCAGAAATAACACAAATGTCCAACTCATGAATAGACATGCAAATGTTGTATGTCCATGCAATGGAATATTATTCAGCCATAAGAAGGAATGAAGTGCTGACACATGTTACACTATGAACAAAACTTGTGAACATTATGCCAAGTAAAAACAGTGAGGGTGCATTTTAAGAAAGAAAAAAACTACTAAAATTGCAATACTCAATATACACTGATAACAAAAGATGAATACAAGTCACGTTTTACTTCTGCAATTACAAGAGGCATTCAAAGTGCATACCATCAGCGTCCAGACACTTCTGATTACAGTGAAATACTGCAGGACTTGTTTCTGTGCAAGGCCTCCTGGATCTTCCCCTGTATACATCATACACAGTACCATGTGTCTCAAAGTTATCAGGAATGCATGTAAATGTTGGAGGTTCTGCTGCATACTCATGCTTCCATTGTTGCTGTACTTCCACAATGTTCTCAAATTTCAAATACCACTTCAAAATAGTCATGTGCTCCTCCAGCGGCAACTGAGCTTTTGCCATTTTCTCTGGCTGTCCTACCTGTCACATGGTGACTCTAGCATTCATTTGATTAACGCCATCTTTTGAGCAAGCGCCATACTACACATTGCTATCATAATTCGATTTAACTTAGAAAAGTAATACATAGAAAATATCTCTTAAAATGTGTATGTATTTTTTTGGCACTCCTGATGAGACCTTTTTGAGGCAAGGTTTCACTCGGTCACCCAGACTGGAATGCAATGGTGTGATCATAACTCATTGCACCCTTGAATTTCTGGATGCAAGCAATTCTCCCATATCAGTCACTAGAGTAGCTAGACTACTGACATGAACCACCATACTTGGCTAATTTTATTTTTATTTTTGTAATGACTAGATCTTGCTATGTTGCCCAGGCTGATCTTAGCTCCTGGCCTCAAGCAATCCTCCCACCTTGGCCTCCCAAACTGCTGGGATTACAGGCATAAGTTATCACTCTCAGCTGGAATTAAATATTGGTGAGTTGCACAACTTTGTAAATAAACCAAAAATCACTGAATTATACATTTTAAAAAGTGAATTTTATGAAAAGTGCACTATATCATAATTTCAGAATTATTTAAAAAAAACCTATACAATATTAGAAAAATTAAAACATATTTAAAAATAATTTATGGATCAAAATAAAATAATAATGGAAATTAAAATATACTTAGAACTAAACAACAATATTTTCACTTAAGGAATACAGCTTAAACTGTATGGGAAAATGTGTAACCTTCAAGGGAATTTAGAAAAGACTAAAAATTAATGAGCTAAGCATTTAACTAGAAAAATTAATAAATCAATAACATTGCAAACCCAATGACAGCAAAAGGAAAGTAATAGGGAGGTTGAAAAAAAGAAATAGAAAATAGATAAACAAAAGTATTAAAATAAAACAAAACAACAATGAAATATAAAATTGAAAAGATGCTTTTGGGGAAAAATGAATAAAATAGAAATCTTTTTGCAATACTGATTTAAAAAGAAAATACAAAGATTAGTCCTAAAAAAAGGATTTTTTAAAAGAAAGAATTAAAATTTTCCAATATTTTAAAAAATACAAAGAGTATGTCATGAATCTCTTTATGGAATAAGTTTATAAAAACTTTAATTTGACAATTGTACAGAAAGTTATAGTTTATAATAATTGGCTATAAAATGAATAAAAATTATGGGTAGTCTTATAACTAGAAAAGAAATAAAATGATTAAGATTTTTTGTTTATTTTTAAAATCTACTTACAGAAACTGACAAAAAAACGATGTTTATATTATAGCCATCTCCCATTACTTATAAAATAATTGAAAGTAGGGTCTGTAAGAGATATTTGCACATCCATGTTCATAGCAGAATTATTCACAACATCTAAAACATGGAAGCAACTCAGTGTCCATCGATAAATGAATGGATGAAAGCACTGGAATATTGCAATGGAATATTTTTCAGCCCTAAAAAGTAAGAAAGTTCTGCAATATGCTATAATATGGATAAATCTTGAGGACATTACGCTATGTAAAATAAACCAATCACAAAAAGAAAAATACTGAATGACTCCACCTATGGGAGATACTTAGAATAATAGCCAAAATCATAAAGACAGAAAGTAGACTCATGGTTGCCAGGGCTGGGATTGGAAAGGCGGAATAGGAAGCTATTGCTAAATTAATATAAAATTTTAGTTTTACAGAATGAAAATGGGTAGTGGTGATGGTTGCACAGCACCATGAATATATTTAATGCCACTGAATTGTACACTTAAAAATGGTTAAGATGGTGAATTGTAGTTATATTTGTATGTTGCATATATGTATATATGAGCCCAAAAAAGTATACACATTTTAAGAGTTGTTATCTATGTATTATTTTTCAAAGTTGAATTAAATTTTAGTAGCAATATAGTATGACATTCACTAAACTGTGCTTCTGTCATTTTCTTTGACTGTCCTGCTTGTCGCATGGTGACACTAGCATTCATTTGATTAACGCCATCTTTTGAGCAAACATCATACTTAAAATGTGTATACATTTTTTTGGCTATATATATATATATATGGCTGGATCCAAACCAGGGATAATCTGCTTTAGCTCTGGGGCAGGGTCTTAGAACTTTTGAAAAAGTTCCTTGATTAAGTTCAACCCATATTGAGCTTTGGGAACCACTGACTTGAGATACATTTCTTTCTCCAGGAAATGTAAGTTACATTCTTATTTGTGATTCTATGATTAGAAGTTAAGCTAGGCACATGTAAACATTTTTACTAAGCTGGGGCACAGTGACATCTCCTTTATTTCTGAAACAACAAAGAAATCTTTGCGATTTTCTGTAAAATCATTGCTGAGTACACTGTCAATTGCATTATTAATTATTATTTATAAACTATATTTTGTAATAAATTGCATTCATATTTTAGTGCCCCCCAAAATCTGTCTTTTTGAATAACTGATATTTTTCCTTTTTATCAGTTAATAATTATTACATAAGTAAGCATGTATAAATTTTTGCCCGGGCAAAAATTCAGGATGAAATTTAATACTTCTGATCTTTAAAAAATCCATTATTCTTATTCTAATAGCTTTAATGTACTTGAATCTTTTTTTTTGCTTCAAAGTCTTGCTTTGTCACTCAGGCTGGCCTGCAGTGGAACACTCATATCTACCACAGCCTCGACCTGCTGCGCTCAGGCAATCCTTGTGGTTTAGCCTTCCAAGTAGTTGAAACTGCAGGCAGAGCCACCACTAATTTTACAAAATATTTAAGGTAGCTTTAATTAAAAAGCACATGGCTGGATGCAGTAGCTCATGCCTGTAATCCCAGCACTTTGGGAGGCTGAGGAGAGAGGATTGCCTGAGCCCAGGGGTTCGAGACTAGCCTGGGCAATTTAGCAAGACCTCCACAGTAAATAAAAATAAAAAATAAAAATCAGTGGTGGCTCTGCCTGCAGTTTCAACTACTTGGAAGGCTAAACCACAAGGATTGCCTGAGCGCAGCAGGTCGAGGCTGTGGTAGATATGAGTGTTCCACTGCAGGCCA
>CAUYQG010190569.1:0-66022 GCA_963574415.1 Tarsius wallacei | reverse complement strand
GTACTGGTCAATATATACGGCACCTAAAAATGAACAAGAAACATGGAATAAATTCTTAAGTTTACTTTATTCTTTTTTTTTTGAGTTGGAGTCTCACTCTTTCGCCCAGACTGGAGTGCGGTGGCCGGCCTTGACCTGCTGGGCTCCGGCGATCCTTCCACCTCAGCCTTCCAAGTAACTGGAACTATAGGCGCGCACTACCATGCCTGGCTAATTTTTGATTTATTGTAGAGATGAGGTCTCACCAAGTTGCCCAGGTGGGTCTCGAACCTGCAGGCTCAGGCAATCCACTCACCTCAGCCTCCCAAGGCGTGGGATTACAGGCTGAGCCACTGAGCCCAGCTTACTTATTCTTATTAGTTTATAATGTGACCCTAGACACCCTGGGACATGGCTCTTTACATCATCCCACTGGACAAGCTCATTTTTGCTACCAAGCCTTGCTGCTAACACACTGAGAAGGAGCAACAAGCATTTTGAAAACAAAAAAGATTATACTTGACATTTTTTAAGAAAAGAGGATCTTGCTCTGGTGCCCAAGCTTGAGTGCAGTGGCATGGACACTGCTCACTACAGCCTTCAACTCCTGGGGCTCAAGTGATACCTCGCCTCAGCCTCCTGAGTAGCTGGGATTAAGGCATAAGCCACCATGCCCAGCTAGTTTTGTTTTTTTTTTAAAGAATCGAAACTCTCTCAGAGGTCATGGCTAAAAAACTGGGTGATATGTGACATATTCCCATATTCTATTACTAAAGGAAATAAACACTGTATAGGAGATCTTTTCAAGCTACTTCTCTTTTCCTCTCAAACTCTCTTATAGGTTCAAACTCCAACAACTCTGAAGACCTAATGGTATAAACCAGCTCATTAAAAAAAAGCAAAATCCCCCCCAAAACGATGAAAGCCCTCAATAACAGATATGCCATTTCAACAAATTACACTACTCAAGAGTGAACAGTAGATGGACTTTGGAGATAATCAGGGAACCTGCAGAACAAAAGCTATATAAAGCATATCGAAGACACTTAAAAATCACTACTCTTCAAAGCCTTAGGTCATTTTTTTAAACCAGAGACTGAACAGCTAGCACCATCATTTGAGTACAGGACATTTTCACTTGGCAAGCCCTCAAGTCATCCTAAATTCAAGAGATCTCGAAGCAGCTTGAAACCTTGACTCTCCTACCACCACCCCAAGGAGATGAAAGTGGAATAGCTGTTAAGAGACCTTGACCCCAGTGGCAGTGTTGTAGACTGACCAGGGCTGTGGACTCAAGCTTTCTCACCTTAGGCTGCAGGAGTTTATGCTGCCCTTCCCTAAAGTCCACTCCATCCTAATGCTATGAATCCTAGACTTCTTCAACGGCATCAGCGTTATTCTAGCCAGTCACCAAGGATTGTAACCCTAGAGCCAACTACTATTCACGAACTACTTAAAAACCTTTAGCAGCTTCCCAATGCCGACAGCACTGATCTGGATGGGTTATTGGAAAATTATAATATACCTTTCTATTTGGAAAATAAAAAGAAGTATTTGCTTTCATATATAAGCTACAGAAAATAAAGCCTGCCAAACGCTTCTTAACTGTGAAATGAACAGAAGATAGAACGATTCTCGACTGCAATGTACATATGTGAGAGGATTCCAGGTTGGTAAGGGTATTTTATATTAATGAACTGAAAGAGATTTTTAATTTCCTTTTGGAAGATACCAGATTTTCATGCAGTCAACTAGCATCTACATTACACACTGGGGGGCACACAGTGATCATAACACAAGGACTAGGAATATAAGAAACTTAGTAACCAGCTGGAGAAGCAAAATGTATACATAGGAAACCCTAAATGCTACTGCAAAAATCTTTAAGTAGCCAGTTGAAACTTGATAGAAGTGAGGCTTGAGCTGAACTGTGGAGGGTGAGTAGGACTTTCAAGAAGAATTATGAAAAGAGGGATGCCACGAATAAGAAAGTGAAGCCAAGCAGGGCTCGGTGGCTCAGCCTGTAATCCCATGCTTTGGGAGGCTGAGGTGAGTGAATTGCCTGAGCCCACGGGTTTGAGACCCACCTGGGCAACTTGACAAGATCTCATCTCTACAATAAATTAAAAAATTAGCTGGGCGTGGTAGCATGCGCCTGTAGTTCCAGTTACTTGGAAGGCTGAGGCGGAAGGATCGCTGGAGCCCAACAGGTCGAGGCTGCGGTGGCTGGGAGTATGCCACTGCACTCCAGTCTAGGCAACAGAGACTCCAACTCAAAAAAAAAAAAAAAAAAGACACTTGTCTGGACAATGGCCTGGCGTTTGGAGTTAGGGGGGAGGATCAGATTATGAAGGGCATTGAGAAGCAGGCAGAGAGTATATTTAAAAGGGAAAGCAGTTGTCCCCACTGCAGGTTTACATGGAGTGATGAAAAGCTGGGTTTCAGATGGGTCTGGCACTGATGTTTTGGCTGACTTGAGGGCAGGAGGAGGTGATTCTCCTGAAAGCAAGTATTCCTTAGAAAATTGCTGTTGATTTGGGAGGCTGAGGTGAGTGGATTGCCTGAGCCCATGGGTTCAAGACCCATCTGGGCAACTTGGCGAGACCTCGTTTCTACAATAATTCAAAAAATTAGCCAGGTATGGTAGCGCGCGCCTGTAGTTCCAGCTACTTGGAAGTCTGAGGTGGAAGGATCGCCGGAGCCCAGCAGGTCGAGGCTGCGGTGACCAGGAGAGGCCACTGCACTCCAGTCTGGGTGACGGAGTGAGATTCCAACTCAAAAAAAAAAAAAAGAAAATTGTTGTTGAGAGAGACAGCCAGAGGCTGCATGAGAATGGTAAGAGAAGCCACGCACAGTGGCCCATACCTGTAGTTCCAGCTACCCAGGAGGCTGAGGTGGGAGGGCTGCTTAAGCCTAGGAAGCTAGCTTAGGCAATATAGCGAGATCCCATCTCTTAAAAAGAAAAAAAAAAAAAAAAAAAAAGAATAGTAATTGAATGGAAACCCCTATGAGATACATTAGAAGGGGAACCCCCCCGCCAAACAAAAAACAATGAATTAATTCATCAGGAGTAGAGAATGAATGATTAGTCATATCGGTTTTTCATAACCACAGTGTATGGGAGGGTTTGTGTAATATTGTAGGAATGTAAAGGGTTTTTAAAAAAATGAAGTCACCACGCAATTCCATGAAAGTGAATAAAGCGTAACTTCCTTGGAGAAAAAAAAAAAGTGAAGTCACATTTTGTTTCTGTTCAATTTAATAAGAACAGATAGTCCCTTCATCCTGCCTGTCCACTCAACTTCTTTGTCCTCACTTCTCATCAAGGATGAGCAGACTCACAGATGCGCAAGAACATTCTGTCCTCAATAAACTCCAACCAGCGAGGATAGGAGATCTGCTCAAGGTCACATGGAGACAAAACCAGATACATTTATTTCTGATTTGGAAATGATGCTTTTTTAAAGCTTAGAAAAACAAGGAACTCACCTCATTAGCTAAAATACTGATCTCAAGCTGGAAACCAATGATGCATCTTGAAAAAAACACTATCTTTTTAGCTGATTTCGGCAAAATCTTAGCTCTAAATTTAATCGTTTTGCCTACTTCATTGGTCAGGCCACACAATCCAACCTGAGGAAGCCCACACAGCATGGTGTGCTTTGTACAGCTTTGCCAGAAGGAACAGGTGCCACTACATCTCTTATAGCCTGCTCAGTCGCCTATGGAATTGCCACTGTCCACGGACACGGGAAAAGACCTACCTTCAAGATATGACTCATAGTCATCAGGCTGCTGAAGGAAAGCCTTAAGATTATTTAAAATCTTCTGTTGCCGCAGGTAGTAAAGAATTTTTTTGGCATAGTATTTCCAGGTCAAAGCTTTTCTAGAAAAACAAACATGTCAAAAATTAAGATCTGAAAACTTTCAATTACCTATTTTTCACTTCACACTAATCATGCCATATAGTCTACTTAATAAGAAAAATGTAATTGGTTCATGATTGTGTAGTACTTATTATCATGGAAGCAGACAGCACAGCTTAACTCTGCATTTGTAATATAACACTGAATCAGTTGCGTTGAAATCTGAGAAACAGTATCTGTCTGGCTTCAGATATACCTGCCTCTATCTTTGGTGAAAGGAAATGGAAGACCAGCCTGAAAAGTGAATTGAGCTGAGTGATCCTCAGGCGTGGGGACACACCTGGAGCCATTTGCAGGTCCCCCATCTGGGGACACTGAGGTCATGGGCTCTCTTTTCTCCGGCACACACTGCCATGGTGAGCTTATGCAGACTCATGGTCTCACTGCTGTGAGCACTGACAACCTCACTTTGTTTTTAAGAGGGTTCTCCAAGGAACTCCAGATCTGTATATCCAACCACTACTATCCAACTCCACATCCCACTTGGATAGCTTTGCGCACCTTCATCCTTCTGTCCCTCCTTAGTCACCCTCCTCTCAGATCAATGCACCTCCATCATCCAGTGAGGCCAAAACCTTCGAGTCATACTGGATGCCTCGCTTTCTCTCATAAGTCACCTTAACCTGTCAGCCAATGCTACCAGTGATGTCTTCAAAATATATCCAAAATGTGAACACTTCTCACTAGCTGACCCACATCACCATCTTTTGTCTGTATTACAGCAACGTCTTCCTAACTGAGCTTCCTGCTTCAAACCTGGCCCCTTGCATCTATCCTCAATAAGCAGGCAGAAAGGGTACGTACACTTTACCTGTATGATAACCATGTATGTACCTAACCCTCATTTGTACCCATTTTTAAAATAAAATAATTAAAAATTATATTAGAAGAAAATAGGCAGGCAGAGTGCTCCATTTATGATCACTCATAGCTCCATGATTCCTGCCCCCAGTTCTCCAGTGGTTGCCCACCGTGCTCAAAGTAAAAGCCCAAGTCCTAATGAGGACCTAGAAGGTCTCTTACGCTCTCGCCCCATTATTTCTCTGACCTCAATTCCTGCTACTCCCCATCAGCCCAGCCACACTGGTGTCCCTGTTGTCCCTTTACCACACCTGACTGGTGGTGCTCACCTTCGTACTCTCCATTTTTTCTAACCAGAACATTCTCTTCCTGGAGACCTGCAGTCTGTTTTCTCATCTCCTCCTAGGTCTTGATTCAAATGTCCCTTTGACTAAGGCCCCCTCACCCTACTTAAGATGACACCCTCTTCACCATTTTCTTGCCTTCCCTGATTAAAATTTCTCTACTGTACTTTTCATTTTCTAATATAATAAATATCCCATTTTTTAGTGCCTATCTCCCCCACTACAGTGTAAGTCCCACGAAGGGTGGGATTTTTTTGTGTTGTTCACCACTGCATCCCCAGTGTCTCGAATAGTACTGGCACACAGTACACTCAATTAAAACTTGTTGAATGAATAAAATTCTTCATCAGATCTCTCAAATATACACAGAAATTATAAGAAAGAGATAGACAGTGATTAAACATATCTGGCTGACTTCATGAAGAAACAGAACACATTAATCTTGAGAGAGGGAAATGAAAATCAGCAAACCTATGTGTTATCTACTTTTTAATCTTTAAGTTGCAAGATACATCAATCTAGAAAACCGCATGACACAATAGCTCAATGAATTGTTGTAAGGCAACACTCTTGGGTCTACCACTCTGCAGACAGCCCCGACATCCTCTAGAACCCGCTCCATCCCCTTAACAATCATCACACTCCTCACCTCTACAGCCTTCATTTCCTTGCCCTCCTCTGTAGTGTAACCACCCAAGTGTGCATCCCTAAGCACTCTGGTCTGTTTCTATGTCTTTTATATCTCTTAACCTACAGGATCCCACTCCATCTTCTTTTCTCTCTGTGTTTTATTTGCTGAAGAAACAAGGCTGTTTGACCTGTAGCTTCCCACAGTCTGAAATTTGCTGACTGTATCCACATGATGTAGTTTAACATGTCCTCTGTCTTCTGAATCTCCTGTAAGTTGGATGGAGAGGCTCATTGGGATTCAGATTCCATTTGGCAAGACAATTTCATAGGAGAAAGTGCATTCCATCAGGAGACAATAATGCCAGGTGGCCTATTTTGTGATGTTGGCAGCCATTGCTATTCAGTACCTTGACCTGTTAATTTGTTAAGGTTACAAAGTGGTGGTATTATTTTTTCTTTCTTTTCTTTCTTTCTTTTTTTTTTTTTTTTGAGATAGGGTCTCATTCTGTTGCCCAGATGAGATCATGGCTCACTGCAGCCTCAAACTCCTGAGCTCAAACAATCCTCCTATCTTGGCCTCCCAAGTAGCTGGGACTACAGGTGCATCCCCATACCTAGCTAATATATTTTTATGTTTTGTAGAAACAGAGTCTCACTATGTCGTCCAGGCTGGTCTCAAATTCCAGGCCTCAAGTGATCCTTCTACTTCAACCTCCCAAAGTGCTAGGATTATAGGTGTAAGTCGCTGTGCCTGGTTGACAAAGTGGAATGTTCTAATTTAGCCATCTCTTTGTTATTAGCTGGAATACATCTACAAAGAAAAACATGGCTGGGCACGATGGCTCGTGCCTATAATCCCAGCACTATGGGAGACCAAAGCAAGGAGGATCACTTGGGGTCAGGAGTTTGAGATCAGCCTGGGCAACGTAGCAAGACCGTGTTTCTAAAAAAGGAAAAAAAGAAAAGCTTTCCCTCATCTGCTATTTGATCCCCCAATGGTATAGAAGCTAGAAAAGGTGGGATAAACGTTCATGTCTTTCTGTTTATTTATAATTCTTCAAAAATTGATTTGGGTTCTCCAAAGGTGAACAATTAATTGTTGTTTTTACTTCTTACTATGAATAAATGGAGTAACATATAGTTGATGTTTCAATCCTTTCTAGTTACTATCCACATGGATACTCACATTGTCACATCTTTGGCCAATGGAAGCTTCTTCATGTTGGCCCCTGAACACATCTGACATGAAGTATTGTCAATTTCTTGCTATCTGGCTCCAGGCTTCCAAGAGGCCCCAGTCTCATCTTTTAAAGTTCCTGTGGTGGCTCACACCTATAATCCCAGCACTTTGGGAGGCAGAGGAGAGAGGGCTGCCTGAGTCCAGGGGTTCAAGACAAGCCTGGGCAACTTGGTTAGACCTTGTCTCTACAATAAATCAAAAAATTAGCTGGGCGTGGTGGTGAGCCTTTAGTTCCAGTTACTTGAAAGGCTGAGGTGGAAGTATCACCTCAGCCCAGCAGGTTAAGGCTGCAGTGGCTGTAAGCTTGCCACCGCACTCCAGCCTGGGTGACAGAGTGAGACTCCAACTCAAAACAAACAAAATAATAATAATAAAGTTCCTGCATTGGACTTAGAATCAATAATTTCTCCAAAAACCCTGGCACCTTTCAGTAGACAAAGCTCGTAAGGGGTGGGGTGTGTGTGTGTGTGTGTGTGTGTGTGTGTGTGTGTTTGTGTACATACATACAGACACACATACCTACATATATTAAGATATAAAAATACCTCATGAGTTCATACTGACACTTCTAGTTCACATTCAGAAATATATGGCTTTGACCATCTTCTATCTTCTATCTGTATCTTCTTTATTCCAGAATTCTACTTCTCCAGATTACCAGAGATGACAGAATTAAAATATCACTAATTATTCATTTGCTTCCTTCCACACATTTCTCTCATACACACACTAGCTTCAGAATAATAAGACTAACATTCTCATCACTTTAATGATTGCTGAAAACACCTAAATATTGTGCACATATTCCCCAATGTGTCCACTCTTCTTTATTTTTAAGAGATGCACTGTATCCACACTTACAGGGTTATGGTCATTACACATGCAATACTTTCTCCTCTATGACCCTCATTGAATTTAATCCTACAAATAAACGTATTTAATGCTCACCACCCGTCCTTATGTCAGTATCTCTCTGTATTTTTGGTTGTTTGAAGCTCATCTTCCAGCAGATTTGCCAGCAAGGGCTACAAAGTTCCCAAGTTCTTGTGAACTGATAAGTCTGTCTGCAGTCTTTATACCTGGAAGTCAGTTTGGCTGGATATAAAAATCCTTGATCGACATTCTGTTTAGATCTTTGAGTATCTTAAATATGTTATTTCTCCCTCCTTTGGCATAAAGTATCGCTGTTGAAAGTCTGATGACATTTTGATTTTCTTTTCCTTATAAATGACTTCTTTTTTTTCTTGGATGCCCAAAGGGCTTTTCTGTCTTTAAAATTCAGTAATTTCCTAAAAAATGTCTCAGTATTGATCATTCTGGGTTAATTTTCTCAGTGTGTGCCCTTTTGATCTGCTGCTTCCAATCTTTATTGTAGGATGTACTCTTTTTTAAGACCATGTAGAACATTTTAAATGCAAATTGTTTTCAAATATCCAAAGACTGACACATTAGCATTTATGGAAACTACCCTTTTTCCTCCCTATGCTGTTCATATCCAAACTACTAGCAATCACAAGGAATACTATAAACAGGGTCCTCCATAAAAACTGGTATCCCAAAATACTTTTAAAATGTGAAGTGTTTTTTGTCATTTAAAAACAACCCTATTTTAGGCTCAGAATATATGTGTTGGGTCAAGGGGTAACATATTTATATTTACATCTAAAAAGACTACTATAACAATATACATCTTCACCAACTATGCATTTTTGTCTATTTTGCCAGTCTGATAAACAAAAAGCAACATTTCATTGTTCTTTTATTTAACCTTTTTTGAATAGTGAATTCAAAGGTTTTTTTTTTTTTTTACATTACCAGCAGCCATTTGGATTGCTCTTCTATGAATGTCGTCCTTCTATGCTTTGTACATTTTTCAATGTCTTTTTGGAAATTCCTAAGAGTTCTATTGACTTTGGTCATACAGAAGTTTATTTTTTAATCAGAGGATTATTTGTCTATGTCTTTTATTGATAATATCTGCATTATCAGTCTTCGTTAAGGAGGTCTCCCTAGACTGCACATGAAGTCTCCTATTTTCTTGAGGGATTTGTATTGTAATCATTTAACAATTTCAGTTCTTTAATCCTTTGGAATAATTTTGTTGCATAAGATGCACATTTTCTTTTCTTCCAAATGGATATTCAGTTATGTCCAATAACATTTATTAAATAATCAATTTTCCCCTTAGAGTTTAAATGCATTAAATTATCTTTTATTTTGGGATGTGATTCTTAATTTTCCTTTGCTAGGGATGTGGCTATTTTTATCTAATCACTGCATTGTTTTGATTATAAGTAGCTTTATAATATGTTCTAATACCTAGTGATGCAAGTTTCTCATTATGATTACTTTTTAAAAAATTTTCTGACTCTTCTTATAATTTCTCTTAAGGAAAATACTGAACTAGCATTCTTATCTTCCATCACTAGAAAGTTTTCAGAACTTTTAGAGCAGAAAATCTTTTCCACAGGCAAGTTAGGCTGGAAGCCAAGTCATCTTTCAAGTAAACTAGAAATTAAGCACCACAGGTTGTATATATTCTATGACAATATTATCCAAATGAAAAATAAAACCCTCTTCTTCCCCCCAAAATACCCTTGTTTGGATCCTAACTGGTATGGCATTAGGTTTATAAGTTAATTTTGAGAGAACATCTGTGTGAGAGTAAGTCTTCCCATGCAAGGACATGCCACCACTTATTTTGTTATTCAATAATATTCTACAGTCTGACCTAGGAAACTCATTCCGAGGAATCTATTGCTTAGAAATGAAACCACTGGAAGCATCACTCTTCATAGTGACACAAAATGGAAAAGAAAATGGTTTCTGATCAATAGGAGAATGATGAAATAAATTACACAAAACACTACAAAATAGTAGGTAGCTGTCAACACAAGTGAATTTGATTTCTACCAGTTGATTAGAATAGATTTCCATAAGGTAATGTTGAGCAAAAAAAAAGATGTAGAAAAGTACCTATTCTCAATTTTGGTAATTAATAATCCCCCTCCCCATTCCCCATATGCATCACCATCTACTGGCATGAAAGAAGACAACCGAGGTTGTTATCAAGAATTACAGAGTGGGGGCAGAAGACCAGTGCAAATGGAGGACTAGGGAGGAAGAAGAAAATAGCATAAATAAGAAAAAATGAAATCTGTACTAAATATCAAACCAAACAACAAATTACATGTGTATGAAATGGCATTTATATATTTAAAAGTATATAGGTATGTGTGTAAAAAACACAAGTCAGTTTTTATTTTAAGGCCGCACAATACTGACTATTAGATCATACTTCAATTCATTTATAGATAAACCAAAATAGAAACGGAAAAATGACCTCTGCATCTGAACCCATCCAAGGCCTAGAATAGTGACACATCTTACCTCCACCCATAGCTGCTCCACTAATAGATACTTCTTTCCTAAAGTCCCTTAAAAAACAACAACAGAAAGAGTTTATGCCTTGTTTGTGAGTTATTTCATAATGATTCCTCTTAAGGAAGATCCTAAACTAGCATTCTTATCTTCCATCACTAGAAAATTTTCAGAACTTTTAGAGCAGAAAATCTTTTCCACAGGCACGTCAGACTGGAAGCCAAGTCATCTTCCAGGTAAGCTGGAAAATAATCTCCACGCAAAAACTAGAAGGCATAAAAATTTAAGCAACAACCAAGCAATAATGGGCTCTTCCTGATCAGGAGAGTACCTAAGTTAATAGTTTTCTGACTGGGAGGTAAAAGAAAGGTTAAACCAAATATCTATAATGTTCAAGACCAAAGTAAGATTATTTTCTTCCAAAATTCAGAAATTGTGAAAAATCATTCATTAAATCAAGACACATCCAAGAAATTCCTTTTTAAAAAATAGGTTCAATTCAAGACAAGTCGAATTTGGTAGCAGAAGGTAGAGAGGTAATAATAAAAGAAGGTTCATTTATATTACTGAAAGGTTCCTAAACAACATAACAGATGCAAGTGCCCAGAGCAAAGTATTTGATCCACAGTACACCAAACATTAATTTCCTTTTCTTTCCATAAGGACTTTTGAAAGGTTTCTTTTTATGCCAATCATCTTGGTACATTTACATTATATTCACAGAACTTTTCCGAATTGTAACTATGGCAACACATGGAATATTTGGAAACACATGCTCCAGGGTTCACCCATATACAAATCATAGCACTTTGTTCTGGAATTAGAACAACAAAATTCCTGCTAAACCTATGGCTTACCTTCCTTCCATATTTAGGATACACACCAATTCATCCTCAAAAAATATCTCTGGTCCCTCAAGGTTCTCAATGTCACTGAAGCCATTGCAAGGAACCTATGAAGAAGACATGTACAAGTATGCCTCAATTATGCATATTAATGTAATTGTCACTCTCATACACAAATCTAAGCTGCAAACAAAGATGCCCACTACTACGGACAATGGTAACAGTGGCTATTTTATACTATCTTGCACTACCCACCATGGATGGAAGTAACAACACATGTAATTTGTTCAGATCTTGTTGTTACTTGTAAATTAATTATGTTTTCACAGATTGGAATTTCTGAAAGTGATTGACTTAGAGTTCTAATGTGAAGAAAAACAGCTCTGAAACAAGGACTAGAAATACAAAATCTCATAATTAATCCTATTTCCCGCTGTCTGCGTTGCACTTAATTAGGAGAACAGGGTCAGAGAGGTGAGTGTAATATGAAGGGCAGCTCTGAACCCACTGAGCAGGCTTTCTCTGTAAACTGAGGTGGCTGTACAGACGGCTTTAAGATCCTCTCAGTTTAAAATTCTAGGACTTCACCCCCTTTTCTTTCTGAAAGCAGCCAGAACATTTCAGGTCAATCTGGGTGCATGCCAAGAACATAGGAACACCAGGTCCTGGGCCAAAGCAATCACCCACCCACAGATCAATCTTAAGTATGCTCCTGCTGTGTTCAAAGTTCTCGACATACTTCTAATTAAGCAGTGGTAGAGGGAAAGAGGGAGCTAAGGAAAAAACAAAACAATCCATCATTATTAGACAATGGCACAGACTGATAAAAATGCACACAAAACCAGCTGGACTAGCAGCAGAGGCTGCAAACTAGTAGCCCGTGACCAACCCCACCAAACACATCTAGTGCCAGAATATATGTGTGTGCAAACCAGTATTTACAATTTGTGACTGTGAATGCTTTTAGTCAGGGCACAGTTTCTCCAAAGCAGAATATAAGTTTTGCATATTCTGACATTAATAAACATTTATAGAAATGAGTTACACTAGGGAATTCTATTTTTATTCTCTATAGGGGAATATGTTCAATTTGTCCAAAGTTCAAATTTTTCCTTTCAAAACTTGAAAAGCCTTGAAAACATTTCAAATTGTATTAACTCCATTAACTAAGAGTAATCAGAATTTAAAAAGCAGCAGTCTTCAGTAAAACAGGACAGTAAAATAAATCAGGCTGGCTTTATTTCTAGACCCCACAATCAGAAATAAATATCTAATAACTGGAAGAATTTAAAACATCAGAGTGGACTATTTTCCAGAGTTATAAAATGTTAGGAATCAGGAACAGATACAGAAACTTCTGTGAGGCATTTTGAGAGAGGGAAAAAACCCAACATCAAGCATTTCAGCACTATTAAAAAAAAAAAACTCTTCACGGATAATGAATGCAAGACAATTTTGAGGGAGTCATAATTCTGATTTATAGGTAGCTTTTAATCCTCTGTTACCTTAACAAATAATGCAGTTCACTACTGAGTAGAACCTGCAAAGCCAGAGAGAAGAACCACATTAATTTCGCCAACCCTTCCAGGAAAACAACTGGGAGAAATTTACAGTGTCCAATCATTGATGATTCCCCAAACAATGTGGAGGTTGCAAACATTCGTTCCACCTACTTGGAAAGAAATAAAGCTGATCTAGATTCCCTCTACATGGTGCTGTGTGCGACCTTCCCTATTCCTTCCACCCCCATTCTCTCTCTGGCTTTACAAAAGTAAAGCTGGCTAGGACAAATGGCTTCGTGCTGTTGGAGAGGAGGAAAAGGCCACAATGACTCTTACAGCCAAGTGAGTGAGTAAGGGATTGTAAGAGCACTGAAAAGGGAGGTATCAAAAAGATCTGGATGAGCTAACGCCTGCAGACCCAGACACAAACACACACACACACACACACACACACACACAACCAGGCCACAGCTTAGAGCCACATCAACAGATCCTTACGTGCTCTGAAAAGAACCTCTTTGAGAAGGAGGCTACAATCTTCCGCGCTTCCAACCCAGCTTTCTGGCGAACTTTATACTCCTCCAACCAATTGACGTAGTCGGTGGGGCTGTAGTGTTTCATAAGGGAAGGCCACCTACAAGGAGAGAAACATCCCCTCAGCTTAACCGAGTCTCAAAAGCAGGCGGACACGCAGCAAAGGCAGCCTTGAAAAACAGGGGTAGCGGTCCGGGCTGGTGGTCAGAAGGGCCCTGGCGATGGCCCTCGTTCAAACCTCCACCCGGCGCGCAAGCCCTCACTCGCGGCGTGACCTTGGCGTGGCGACAGACGTGCTGGGTCTATAAAATGGGGACAGGTGTAGCAACAACGAGGATGACGACGACGATGACAGCGAGCCCTGACTGCGCGCCCCCGACGAGCCGGGGCCCTGGGTGCGTGCTTCCCACACATCATCTCATTTAACAACCGCGGTAGAGGTTTTTTGCTACGTGCAAAGATCGTTCGCACGCCTAGTCGATGAATGAGGCTCGAAAAAAGAGAAGCCGCCACCCCCAAGGTCACAGGGGGAGCACGCGGGGCCAGATTCGAGCCCGGGTCCACCCCGAAATCCGTGCCGTCCACTACCAGCCAGGGGATGCTGCACCCGCTAGACGATTGCATCACTGGATCCGCGTAAACATTTTCGCCCGGAGTCGGGCACAAAAGAAGCGCGCAAAATGGACCAACCGCGGCGCCACCAGCGTCATCCTGGATGGAGGGCCCGAGTGCGGGGCGCTCCTAGATGCGCCATCTGGGGCCCCGGGGGTCCGCCCGGCGGAGCCCCGCGGGGCCGGGAGCCGCGGCCCGAGGCCTTTGTCTGTCCGCCCGCGGGAAGGGTCCCGGGGAGGGGGGCGGCGCGCGGGGCGGCCGCGGGAAGCGGGGGGGGAGGGGGCGCCGCCCGGCCCCGGGGGCGCAGCACGAGGGGGGCGCGGGGCCGGGGGCGCGGGGCCGCGGGCTCACCTCACCCGGAACTGCTCCTTCCACACCTTCCCGCTGCTCTGGCACAGCTCGCGCAACCGCCGGCAGGTGCTGGAGACGCGACCGATGTCGGCGGCCGACAGCTTGCCACAGCACAGGATGTACTCCAGGACCTCGCCCGGCAGGTTGACGAGGCAGCTGAGGCCCGCCGCCTCGGGCGCGGCCTCCTCCGCCAGCGCCGGCACCACCTCCATCGCGCTGTCGACCGCTGCCGCCGCCATCTTGTCCGCGTACCTGAGGCCGCCGCGCGCGCGCGCACGCGCCCGAGCGTCGGGAAGCCCCCCGCTCTGCCCCGCCCACTCGCCTCCGGGGGCGGGGTTCGAGGGTGGCTCCGCCCACCCGCCCACCCGGGTCGCGCGGGGGTGCTCAGAGCCGGCAACGGACGCCGCCTTGAGTCAGGGACGACAATGGTAGCGTTGAGGTTTTTTTAAAAAAATTGATTAATTTTTAGAATGGACAAATAAAAATTGCATATATTTTCATGCATGCCGAAAAATATATTTCATTCTGTGCATTAGCTCTTTGAACCTTCCCAATAGCCCTGGGAACGATCATTCTCCCCTTTTTACAGACGGGGAAACTGAGGTTCAGGGAGGTGAGAGACCTTGCTTAGGATCCCCTGTTTTAGATTCGAACCCAGATCTGCTTGACTTCTCGGCCATGCTCTTAACCGTGTGCTGTGATGACAAACAACATTCTTGAGTGGGTGCTGTGCTGAGCTCTCTACAATAGTATAGGGAATTAGTAATGACCCGCCTATCTATGTCCTGTTTTGGGACTAATAGAGGGCAGGCAGAGAGCTTTCCTGTATTGGTTTTCTCTTAATTGTGTTAGCTCAACAAAATCCTTCATATTTTGGGGAGGTATATTCTGTCTGGTCTTCCACAACAGATGCTGTAATTATGCTCCTTCTGTAGATAAGGAAAACAAAATTCCTAAAGATAGCAGTCACTGGCTCAGAGACACAGAGACAAAAGGGCTAGAGCCTGGATTTGAACCCTCAAAGCAGGAATTACCACTCAGGTTTTGGTGGGTATTCTTCTCATGCCCTGCACCTTTTTTTTTTCTCCTTTTAAAAATCAGTTAAATTTAGTGCCAGACCCTGTGATGTGTGCCCCAGAGATACAGAGGTGAGAAAAATGGAGCCTTTGTCCCCTCAGAGTTAAGATTATAATGATCTTTTGTCAGTGCATGGAGGTTGCAATGAATTGCACCCCCACCTCTACCGCACGCCCAAGTTGGAAGTCAAGATGTCCCGAGAAAGTTGAACTAGTGAAGTTACTCTCAACGAATGGTGTTGAGCCATTCATGGCGCCTCATCGCCCTTAGAAATAAATCTGAAATCCTAACACTGTTGCAGAGGGACAAACTCCACCTCTTCTTGCCTATCTGAGGCCATTCTCTCTCACTAGCCAGGCATGCCTCCAGCAAGGCTGGTCCTCTCTTTCCTCCCATTTCTGGCCTTCATGCGTATTTTATTCCTGCCCCCTGCAATGCCCTTTGTGTCAATGCTCCCCTTCCAGTTGCTTCTCCTCTTCCTCCAGAGCTCAGATTAAGCTCTCGAAATACCCTCTCTTCCTCTCACCCCAGCCCCACCCCCAGCACCAGATATGGCTCCTGCCTGGCATGCTGCGGTCTTGTAATCACTTAGTGTATAAGTATTTACTCAGCATGCATCTTTCCCACTAGGACTGTGTCTGAGTCGCCTCTGAACGCCTAGGTCCTCAGCACAGGCCCCGCACACAGCAGATTCTCTATTGACTATTGATTGCAGTCGTCTAACCAGCTGTCTGACTACAGCAAATAACTTAGCCTTTCCAGGGCCCAGTTTCTTGTCTGCAAAATGGGATAATAATAATAATAGCAATGCCTGCCTCCTGGGGCTATTTTGAGAATTAAATGAGGAAATTCATGTGAAGTACACAGAACAGTGTGTGCAACAGAGAATGTGCTCAGAAAAGGTAGAAATTATGGGGAATGGGGAGAAACTGATCAACGAGTCTGAATTTTATTATTTTGGAGAGATGGAAATGTTTTGGAACTAGATAGAGGTGGTAGTGTCACAATATGGGGAATATACTAAATGCCACTGAATTGTTCACTTTAAAATGGCTACTTTTCTGTTATGTGAATTTTGCCTCAATACATTTTGTGGGTTGAATTAATTTGTTTATTTTCATTTGCTGAGATAGGGCTTCGCTCTGTCAGCCCGGCTAGCGTTGGGGAGTGTCCAGTGCCCAGTGGGAATGGGGCCCCCAAGGACTGTGATCCCCAGCGACATCTCCCCCCAGAGCAAAGACAGGCTGAGGAACCTTTAGGTCTCAGCCTTGGTAACTGCATGGTTTGGGGGGTGAGAAAGCTCGGACAAGCACATGGGCCCCACTTCAGCCCCTCTGACACTTCCCACCTGCTCTCACTGGCTCCTCCCCCAAATCATACCTGAGCTAGGAGGCCAAGAGTGAGGTGGCTGTGGGTACCTGGATCTGAGAGTGGGTTGGGAGATCTCATTCCAGACTGGGTCAACAAGAGGAGGAGAGGCTTGTGGGTGACAGTGCTCAGAGCAGGCAGGCTCTGCCTCGGGCCCAGAGCCTCTCTATTGTAAAACCTCAGGCTGGCATTTGAGAGATGGTTTTCAGACTTTGCATTCTGATGGGTCCATAACCCCACCTAGACCTGGAACATATACCAAGGGGCTGACTCTGCCACTCCTATGACCCCCTCAAATGACTCCTAATGTTGTTCAAATTCATCTCTCTCTGTCTCCTCAGCCGCTGTCCCAGTTAATGTCCTCACTGTGGCCCCTGACAGTTCCACCAGCCCCTACCCTGGCCCTGAGAAGGTGTGAATGAGCCCTGATGGTGTTTATGAAACCATCTGTATAAAATTAATATAGGGCCACGGGCTAGAAGCTGTGAAGGAGATCTGAGCCCTGTAAAGTTGCGGCTAGGGTTGGAAATGAACAAATTGGGGCAGGATGTGGTGGCTCACACCTGTAATCCCAACACTTTGGGAAGCTGAAGTAAGAGGATGGCTTGAGGCCGGAAGTTTGAGACCAGCCTAGGCAACATAGTGAGACCTCGTCTTTACAAAAAATCATAAAATTATCTGGGCATGGTGGTACGCACCTGTAGCCCTAGTTACTTGCTCAGGAAGCTTGCCTGAGCCTAGGAGGTTGAGGCTGTCTGAGCCCAGGAGGTGGAGGCTGTGGTGAGCTGAGCTCATACCACTGCACTCCAGACTGGCTGACAGAGTAAGACTTTAACTCAAAATAAAACAAAACAAAAAAGAAATGGACAAATCTGTTGTTTCTAAGTTTGCTCTCACTTCAATAGGGAACAATTGATGATCTTCATGTCCTAGACCCCTGCGGAGGGAGAAAGCTGTCTGAGAGGCTGATAAAC
Source organism: Tarsius wallacei (assembly GCA_963574415.1). Lineage (NCBI taxonomy): Eukaryota > Metazoa > Chordata > Mammalia > Primates > Tarsiidae > Tarsius > Tarsius wallacei. The sequence continues at coordinate 48,458 of CAUYQG010190569.1, read as the reverse complement.
ATATTTTCCCTTTAACAGAAGTTCAAGGGCGAGAGCAACTTTAACCTCCGGGATCCTACCTCCCATCTCCCTTCCTACTAAGCATCTTCTATAATGGCTTACTGCCCAGGGGTCACTCAGTAGCTGATGGTCGGGGACTTGCTTTATAAATAGCCCCTCTACTGTAAAACCTCAGGCTGGTGTTTGAGAGATGTTTTTCAGACCTTGCATTCTGATGGGTCCGTGACCCCACCCAGACCTGGAAAATATACCAAGAGCCTGACTCTGCCACTCCTATGACCCCCTCTTAGAAACTGGCTCTGCACCAGAAGGCAGTTTTGACACCCCAAGATTTTAGCCCTAGCCGATCATCAGCACTTATTCTATTGCCCTCCAAATTAAAAACACTAGCCAGACGGGCTTGGTGGCTCAGCCTGTAATCCTGCGCCTTTGGGAGGCTGAGGTGAGTGGATTGCCTGAGCCCGCGGGTTCGAGACCCACCTGGCCAACTTGGCGAGACCTCATCTCTACAATAAATAAAAAAAATCAGCCGGGCATGGTAGCGTGTGCCTGTAATTCCGGCTACTCGGAAAGCTGAGGCTGAAGGATCCCTGGAGCCCAGCAGGTCGAGGCTGTGGTGGCCGGGAGCGGCCACTGCACTCCAGTCTGGGTGACAGAGTGAAACTCCAACTCAAAAAAAAAAAAAAACAAAAAACACTAGCCTAGGCTGGGTGCGGTGGCTCATACCTGTAATCCCAGCACTCTGGGAGGTCAAGGTGGGAGAACTGCTTGAGCCCAGGAGTTTGAGACCAGCCTGAGCAACATAGTGAGACCTCATCTCTATAAAAAAAAAAAAAAATTAACCAGGCATGGTGGCGTGTGCCTGTAGTCCCAGTTACTGGGGAGACTGAATAAGAAGGATCACCTGAGCCCAGGAGGTGGTGGCTGCAGTGAGTCATGATTGCACCACTGCGCTCCAGCCTGGGTGACAGAGTGAGACTCTGACTCAAAAACAAAAACAAAAACAAAAACAAAAAAAACCCTAGTCTGAAATTCTCAAGGAAGCAGATTAGAGAAATATCTTCTATCCTCCTCACTCAGCTGCTCTATGATTATTACAACTCTGAACTGTGACACTGTTGTCTCAGGACACTGCTTCTTTTCTGTGCAGTGAATATCAGAACCTGGTCAGGTTGTTACACTTTGACCTTGTTGTACAAAGTCTCCAGTCAATCAGGCAGAAAGCAGACTCCATGGCTACAGGGATGATTGGTGAGCCCTTCGAGGAGTGACTGGCTTTTTCATCAATGACACCCTGGCCCTGCTACTTCTTTCTATCTCCTGATCAAAGATGGTCAAGAAACTGTTGGGGAAAAAAGAAAATCTCCTGCCAACCCAGAAACTCCTTTCCACAGCTGTAGAAAAGAAGTTTTATTATTAAATAAGCATTAAACCATACTGCCACGCAAATCACAAATAACCTGCTGATGACATTGCGAAGATGGAGAGAAATCCCACTCTTTATAGAGAGCTGAGCATCATATGGCATACATTCTCTCAAGATTCGTGGTTGCTTGCCCTCAGATAAGAGAATTTGACCACCTCACTTGCGAGCCATGCTTTCAGAGTTCAGCCTAAGCTCACCTGGTAGTGGGGTACCCACCGTGCCAGCCACTGGCCTGTGCCTTGAGGAACAGCTTCTTGATGATGACACAGGCTGTATGGCTTAGAACAGCTCTCCTGATGAAAGGAAGATAGGGACATCACCCTCCTTGATATTTACATTTCAAAGAGATGAATCCCAGGCTCTAAAGGAAACAAGTCCTGGGTTGTAATGCTGGAAGCTTATTTAGCCTTTGACAAAAGTGGTAAATTCACACAGTGCAATGTATTTGGCCAGAGAAAGGAACTAAACAATGAGGCATGTTACAACATGGGTGGGGCCTTGAAGACATTATGCTAAGTGAAGTAAACCAGTAATGAAAGGACAAATATGGTATGATCCTACGTCTAGAACAGGCAAAATCACAGTCTAGAACAGGCAAAATCACAGCGACAGAACGCAGATTAGAGGTTACCAGGAGTGGAGGAGGCGGTGGAGCGGAATGGAGAGTTTTTGTTCTTGTTTGGAATGATGAAAACATTCTGGAAATAGTGGTGATGATTATACAACATTGTGAATGTATTTAATGCCATTGCATTAAAAAATGGTTAAAATAGTACATTATCTTTTCTTTGATCTCTTCCTCCTCCTCCTTTTTTTTTTTTTTTTTTGAGTCAGAGTCTCACCCTGTCACTCAAGCTGGAATGCAGGAGCATGCTCATGGCTACTGCAGCCTTGACCTGTTGGGCTCAGACATCCTTTCACCTCAGCCTCCCAAGAAGCTAGAACCACAGGCACATGTCACCATGCCCAGCTAATTTTTTTCGATTTGTTGGAGAGATGCGGTCTCTACGAGTTGTCCAGGCTAGTCTTGAACCCCTGGGCTCAGGCAGTCCTCTCAAAAACTGTAAATTTTCTATTCAACTTACCAGTATATTAAAAAAAACACACATATAAAAGATTTACATACATATCAAAGGGACAGAGGATATATTTACAGATAGATAATTTCTCAGGGAAATGCTCTAAGAAAGGAGGAAGAAAATGGTGTATTTTTTTTTTCTTGGCAATAATGAAAATTCTAATTCCTCTGCAATACCCTTTTGCTGAACTGGCCTATCTCTCTGACTATCCAAGATTTTAAGCCCTAGGTCCTGCTTAAAATCACCCAGCACAAGCCCAAATCCTAGCATAAGGCCCCCTGGGCCCTGTTTTGCCTAAGTCCCTTGAGGTCATCTGGTGTGGGCTCTCCCTTCCTGCATAAGCTCATAAATATATCTTTGTTGGCTTGCAAGTAGAGTTCTGGTTGTTTTTGGCTAGTGGGCTCAACACTCACCTCCAATGACATCTCCATTCTAGCCAGAGAGACCATTTCAACACTCTCTCCAACTCCATCACATCTATTTTGCCAAGATCCAAGCCCCCATTCTTTCTGTAACTCAAGATGATACTTAAGCTTCTGAACCTGTTGGGGGGGAGTCAACCCTTGGTGGCTCTCCCTCCACTCCCACGTGCCCATTCATACATCTGTATGCCTTTTATTAATCTGCTTTTTGTGAGCTGAGTTTTCAATGAAATTTCCAAGAGAAAAGGGACCATTTTCCCTTGGCCCCTATAGCGTTTCTTGTCCTCGTAATAAATATACACATCCTCACTTTGGGAGGCCAAGATGGGAGGATCGCTTGAGCCTAGGAGTTCAAGACCAGACTGGAAAACAACATTTTTTTTTTTGAGTTGGAGTCTTACTCTGTCTCCCAGGCTGGAGTGCGGTGGCATGCTCATAGCCACTGAAGTCGCAACCTGCTGGGTTCAGGCAATCCTTCTGCCTCAACCTTCCAAGTAGTTGGAACTACAGGCATGTGCTACCACACCCTGCTAACTGTGTTTTGATTTACTGGAGAGATGAGGTCTCAACAAGTTGTCCCGGCTGGTCTTGAACTCCTGGGCTCAGGCAATCCTCTTGCCTTTGCCTCCCAAAGTGGTGGGATTATAGGCTTGCGCCACCGTGCCCAGCTGCAACAAAATTACAAAAAAAAAAAAAAAAAAATAGTCAAGCGTGGTGTGGTGCACCTGTAGTCTCAGCTACTAGGGAGGTTGAGGCAGGAGGATCGCCTGAACCCAGAAGGTTGAGGCTGTGGTAAGCTGTGAGCGTGCCACTGTACTCCAGACTGGGCAGCAGAGTAAGACTCCGCTTCCAAACAAAACAAAACAAAACAAAACAAAACACACATACATGTCCTTTCTTTTCTGGCCCACTCGAGGGCCTTTGCTAATGCAGGTCCTTTTCCCAAGCTGCTCCTATTCCTCCCTTAGATTTCTGCTCAAATGCTCTTCCGCAGAAACATACATCGGCAGATCCCAGACTAGGTGGGCTCCTTCTGCCTCATACCTTCACAGAACCCCTGCCTCTCAGTCAGTGCACACTCCCAAACTGTAATAACACACACAGCCGTGAAGCCAAGGTAGGAGGAAGCCAGCCGAGACAGTTCTGGGTTTAGTGGGGCCTGGAGTAGGTACTGTAGAAGGCCCCATTTTAGAAAAGGAAGACACAAGGATGAATTCCTAAGAACACAGGAGAGTATTTACGTAGATGAGAAAAGAAGGGGCCTTGGAAGTGTCTTTCCAAGGGAGAGGCCCAAGGTTAAGCTTCATCAGCTTCGTGGTGGACACATCTTTTTCTATACAAGGGTGAGGGGGACCCAGAAAAACTGGAAATTATCTTTTGGAGGGTAGGTCCCTTGTAGTACAAGCTTCCCTGTTAGGTAAGTGTTCTAGGAACCCATCGGCATCAGTGCACCAGCTAGCAATGTTGTGAGAGGCTGGGTTTGAGTGGATTTCAGTTGATTTTTTTTGTGGCAAACAAGTCTTACCTTCCCACAATGCACCTGCCCACACAGTGCTGAGTGTTCACCCTCCCTATTCACCAGATCTCACTCCAAGTGGTTTTTTGTTGTTGTTGTTTGTTTGTTTCCCTGGATAAAAGCCTAGGGCAACACAGCAAGGATTACGTTGCCCGGGAAACACAGTCCTCAAAGAGAAATGTTTTGCCGATGTGGAAGAGGTGAAACAAACAAAAAAACCGTCAAAAGCACTAAAGGCATTAAAATCGACGAATTCAAAAATGGTTCTGAGCAGTGGAAAAAGCATCTCCATAGGTATTGCATTGAACGGAGAGTACTTTGATTGAGTGTAAACATGTAAGAATAAATCCACAATCTTTTTTCTTTAAAATTTTTTTTTTATTTTAAAGACGTAGGGTACAATTCAGGACAATTTTTTGTAAATAGATTCTGGGTTTGGGTCCCCACCCAAAGATGGTGCCCTCTATGAAAGCAGACCATCTGTCCAGTTTTGCTCAAATATTAATCAAACATGCTGGTGGATAACTCATGTTATCCTACAAGGATACTTCTTCTGACCAGTCCCGCCACCGCTCGATGTGTGTGACTTGTCCTCTTACCTTCCTTGTCCCCTCAAAGTCACTTTATTTTTAAAGTCTGGGTCCCACTCTGTCACCCAGGCTGGAGTGCAGTGGCACAATCACGGCTTACCATAGCCTCGACTTCCTGGGCCCAGGCCATCCTTCCACCTCAGCCTCCCAAGTAGTTGGGACTACAGGTGTGTGCCGCAATGCTGGCTAATTTGTTGTTTTTTGGTGGGGTAGAGATGGGTTCTCACTACGATGCCCAGGATGATCTCAAACTCCTAAGCTCAAGCAATCCTCCCACCTCGGCCTGCCAAAGTGCTTGAGATTACAGTCATGAGCCACCATACTTCACTATACTTATTTATTTTTTTAAAAGCTTACTTATGTCTCTCTCTTACTGGAATATGAGCGCTACTTACTCATCTCTCAGTACTAGATGCAGAGTAGGTCCTCGTTACATGTCTATGGAACAGGAGAATGAATCCCACGAGTGTTATCAGTTGAACTGACTATATTCTGTGTGTAGGGTGGACACAAGCCTTTGGGGACTAACGGGATGGCTGTAGTAAGCTGATAAATGGCTCCCAAACATGCCCACCTTCTAATGCCTAAAACCTGTGAATATGTTACTTTATGTGGCAAAAGGGGCTTTCAGATATGATGAAGTTAAGGAGTCTTGAGATGGTGAGAATATTCTAGATCATCTGGAATGTTGTCACAAGGGACCGCCTCAGAGAAGTGCAGGAGGGTGAGAGTCAGAAAAGGAGACGTGACAGACAACAGAGACAGAGGTTGGAGTGAGGCTGGGCTGTGAGGCTGGGAATGTGGGTGGCTTCTAAAAACTGGAAAATGCAAGAAAATGGATTCCCCCGGAACAGTAGCAATAATACAGGAACACAGATTTAAGACAGATTGAGTATTAGCTCTCTACTGCTGCTAAAACAAGTCACTACCAAAAATGAATGAATAGATGAATGAGTGAATAAACCAATAAAGAAAGATGGAAGGAAGGAAGGAAGGAAAGAAAGAAAGAAAAAAAGAAAGAAAGAGAGAAAGAAAGAAAGGAAGACTGAATACAATGGCTCAACACCTGTAATCCCAGCACCTTTGGAGGCTGAGGTAGGAGGATTGCTTGAGCCTAAAGTTTAAGACCAGCCTGGGAAACAAAGTGAGATTTCATCTCTATAAATAAATAAACAAAATAAAACCAAATCACTACAAATGGAGTGGCTTAAAACAGCACAAAGTTGTTATCTTACAGCTCTGGGTGTCAAGAGTCCCCGGTGGGTCTCTCAGAGCTGGAGCCAAGGGGTCAGCAGAGCTGTGTTCCTCCTGGGGGCTCCAGGCACAGCTCTGTTCTTTGCCTTTTCCAGCGTGTAGAGGCCACGGGTATTTCCCGGCCCATAGCTGCATCCTCCAACCTCTGCAGCCTGCATGCGTCCACCAGGGAGATGCCGTGGTTGTTTGCCAGGGAGATGTCGTGGTTGTTTGCTATTCAGCGTTATTGTGGCAATAGGTAACTGACATGGACAGGCAGACTAAACACAGGCCCCTACACACACACACACACACACACACACACACACACACACGTGCGCACACATATGCGCACACGCACACTATTGCCAGGCAACCCCTCCTGGTTGCCAAGTGACCTGGTTGCCAAGATGCAGAGTGGAAAGCTTGAGGCAGGCACCTGGAAAGGCGGTGTTTGAATCAAACCCTCTGCAATAGAAATGGAGTCAGCAGAGATAAGAGAGAAAGGTGGGCTTCCAGAAGGTGGGAGTGGCAGAAGCAAAGGCCCTGCAGAAGGAAAATCAAAGCCGTGTTTAGAACCGCTGGGCCGAAGCAGCCCAGAAGGGAAGGAAGAACAAGGAGCTGAAAGGGGCCACTTGTGATCAGAGTGTACATCAACATTTGGCCAGAGGGGCCATCCCTGCCTCCTCTGATCCTTAATAGCACTGAATGCCTTTGAGCCAAGGCAGCCTGGGGGCTGCGTGTGCTATCCAGGGAAGGTGATGCCACCCACTTGGAGGAACAAGGAACAGGTGTCTCTCTCCCCAAAGATTTTGCCGGCAGCTTTAAGCTAATAACTACCTTTCCATTAGCGACTCTTTTCAAGACATTCAAGACACAACGGATTCAATTACTCACTGCATAATGTTTAATTAATGCCACAGACACTGCACCTCGAGTTTATCGTATGTCTCTGAGGCTTTCTTGCATTTAATAGTTGCTTTACTAGTTCTGACCCTATGAGACAAGGCAAAGGGATGGAAGGAAGGAGCTCTTCACCCCTGAATATCTCAAAATTCTTGGACACAGTCAATTAGGGAGGAGCTGAGGGAGTAAGACTTCCATACCCACCTCTAGTGCCAGAGAGAAAACCTAGAGGCAGGGAGGCCAGGAGATCACCTGCTCTGCACCCTCACCCCAAGTCTAGTTATACAAAGAATCTGATTTGTTTTTTAAATCACTTTACTAATTACTCAGGTCTAAAAGCTTCCACAATTTGATGAACTTAATCTTGTCTTCCTCTAGAGGATGTCAGTAAAGTAACTTCCTTTTAGTGCTGTGAGTTAAATTCTATGTGGATTCCCTGATTGTAAATATTCTCCCTGTTTTTGTTGTCTTGGTGATTTTGTGAAGCGTACAATTAAAAAAATATATTTTATTATGTAGCTGAATGTGAAGTCTACGTTATTTTTTCTTTTTCTTTCTTTCTCTCTTTTCTTTTTTTTTTTAGAGATGGGGTTCTTGCTGTGTTGCCCAGGCTGGAATATAGTGGTGGTGCAATCATAGCTCACTGCAACCTTGAACTCTTGGACTCAAGCAATCCTCCTGCCTCAGCCTCCTGAACAGCCGAGACTGCAAGCATGTGTCACCACATCTAGTTAATTTTTTTCTTTTTTTTCCTTTTTTTTTGTAGACATGAGTTCTCACTATGCTGCCCAAGCTGGTCTCAAATGCCTGGGCTCCCCTCCCACTCTCAAAGTGATGGGATTACAGGCATGAACTGCCATACCTGGCCAGAAACCCATATTCTATATTGATCTGTCATGGGTTAAAAAATGTTTTCATTCACCTCCCCCCACTCATTTCACACTTGCTTCTCCTTTCAGTGTGCTTGGGAAGGATCTGTTTGGTATAAACTTGGATTTGTCACCTGGTTGCCAGGCAACAGAAGCCACCTGGGTAGGATGCATATAATGTCAAACTGTCCCCAGCTGCCTCTGAGGCTGGCCTTGTCAAAGCTCCAGTGTGTATATGAATCATGAGGGGAGGTGGTTAGACATGAAGGTATCCGATACGAACCTTCCCTGGACAGGTGGGGGAGGTGCCCAGGAACTGGTTTTTAAAAGGGGAGACCCCTGTGACTCAGGAGATGTGAGGAGGCCAAGAAACTCTGTGCTTAAACATCAGGTAGCTCCAGGATGGGCTGTTGGAACTTCTAGAAGAGAAGGCAGCTAAGCAAGTTGGAGGAAACCAGACCCGGGGCTATTCTAAACCATTCTAGATATTCCATTCCATTCCAACCTACCCTAACCGTATTGCATAGATCAACCTTTTAATTCTATCACAAACCAATACAGTAGAAGCAATCATCCCTATCTATCTTATGATGAAGAAACGAAGGCACAGAGAGATGGGGTAACTTACCCGGAGTTGCACAGTTACCACGTGGAGGAGCTAGGATTCGACCAAGAATGGCTGGGTGTCTTAGCAACAACTTGTGGTGGAGAATAAGAATGCAGGATCCTGAGCTTTGTAGCCTACATTCAAATCCCACCTCTGACATTTATTAGCTGTGTTGACCTTGTACAAACTGTCTGGTCGCCTTGTGCCTCAGTTTTCCAAGCTTTAAACTGGGGAGAGTCAATGATAACATGTCAAAGCATTCTTGTGAAGACTGGCTTTTAATAACTGCTAGCCATTATTTAGTTAGTAATTGTATTAGTAATTAGCCAACACATTTTTGTAGGCTAGCAAGGAGCAGAGCAGAGGACAGGTCCCTGACTCCTGCTTTGTCTCTGACCTTCATTTTACACTTGAACTTGGGCATGAGGCTCAGCAATGGGATAAGAGGTGTCAGGAATGGTGTATGTATGTGTGTGTGGGGGGGTGGGGTCAGGGAGGAGGGTTGGTGTTGGGTAAGTTATTTGGTATTTTAATTTAATTTAATTTAATTTAATTTTAGTTGGAGTCTCACTTTGTCGCCCAGGCTGGAGTGCACTGGTGCCCTCATGGTCACCCCAGTGTCGACCTGCTGGGCTCCGGCGATCCTTCCGTTTCAGCCTTCCCGGTAGCCAGAACTACAGGTGCACACTACCACGTCCGGCTAGTTTTTTATTTTTTTTTATTGTAGAGACGAGGTCTCACCAAGTTGCCCAGGTTGGTCTTGAACCTGCGGGCTCAGGCAATCCTCGCCTCGGCCTCCCAAAGTGCTGGGATTACAAGCTGAGCCACCGACCACAGTCGCTGGTTTATTTTTTTCTTAAGAGATAGAGTCTTGCTCTGTTGCCTAGGCTGGAGTGCAGTGGCACGATCATAGCTCACTGCAGCCTTGAACTATTGGACTGAAGCCATCTTCAGCCTCCCAAGTAGCTGGGACCGTGGTCGCGGACCATCATGCCTGACTCCTTTTTTATTTTTTGTGGAGACCCATGATAGTTGAGGATTCACAAAGTTGAGTGGTTTGTTTTTCATGAACAGAAAACAGGTATGAGCGTCAAAACGGCCACAGCATCTAAATGGCCATGTCTGGAAGGACTTGACAAAGCCTCAGCCTCTCACACTCCCCTCCCCTAGTCAATCTCTCTTTGGTCACCGACCTGTCGGCATGTGCCATCACCACCTCTTCATCTCTTTTTGTCGTGCTTTTTGAGGCCTCTTCCCTTTGGAACAGGGTCAGAAGCCAGCTAGGAGTGAGGCTTTAGGGTGCTCGAGGTTGAGACACAGGGAGGGGGCTGGCGGGCAGGAGGGGCCGTTTCTGAGACCCTTGCTGTGGCGAAATGGGTGTGAGAGGAGGCAAAGGACGTTCAGCTCGGTGGCACAACCAGACCGCAGGGCATCAGGAACCAAGGACTGTCCCTGGCTGCTGGGAGGGCCCTCGGCCGTCAGCCCCTGGTGATGGCTTCTGCCGGGGAGACCCAGGGGCCCAGGAAGGACTGGTGTCAGGGGTGTAAAACCTGGCCTTTGAGTCCCAACCTGGCCATCCCTGAAAGGTCATCTCCGAATCCCCTGCAGGTTGGCAGAAGCTTCTGTTGAGACAATATGGCTGCGCAGACATCCCCGCCCCTCTCTTCCCCCTCTTCTTGCCTTTCCTCCCCCTCCCCTTCTCCCTCCTCCGTTTCTTCTCTCTCCCTCCCCTCCCCCACCCTCCCCCTCCCTTCTCTTCCCTCCCCTCCTCTCCCCTACCTGAGAGCACCCCTTGTCACCCTCTTGCCAACTCCATCTCAGAGCAGGCTTCTGGGACACCCAACCTGCAACGGCTGACCAAGGCGTGAGACATTCCCAGCACATCCAACAGAAGACAGCAGCCGGTCGAGTTGAATTCGCTTTTTAATATTTTAACCATAATGCAAACAGGCATAAGGAGACTCGTCGACTCCCGTAAAATCAGAAGAAGAGAACTATACAGGAGAGCATGCGACGAACACAGCCTGGACAACCTCGCGAGGGGCGTGGGGCAGGTGTCAGGCCTTGGAGGGGGGCGCTGGGGCACAGGGGACACTTGGCAGAGAGTAGCAGCATCGAGAGCTCAGAGGTAGGGGAGGCCGAGTTTCTGACAGCGTGTGTGTGTGTGTGTGTGTGTGTGTGTGTGTGTGTGTGTGTGTATGTGTGGTGAGACATGACGCTGGCTCTGCCACCTGGCAGGCTTCCCCAGCCCTGGAACAGACATCTGCAGGGGGACAGCCCGACACCACTGTGGCTCTCTGGGCCTTCTGGAAAACCAGCGCTGAGCCTGGGGTGGGTCTTACATCACAATAACAACACAACAACAAAAACGGTGGAGGCAGAGCGCCGGGCACAGGAGGGGCCTCAGACCCAGAGGGAGCCCCGGGCTTGGTGTGTCCCCAGAAGAACCAATATCAAGGACACGGCATCTTATGATCCAACTTGTGGGGAGTTTGCAAAGCCACATCCCCCCAGCCCCGTTTGGCAGCAGGTCATAGAAATGACTCCAGGGCTGTGGAAGTTTCTACCGGCTCTGAGGCAGTCACAGTCTGCTCCCCTTGAAATCCCAGAGAGGGGACACTGAGCAATGTTGGATGACAAATTTGGTGGTCACCATTGACAGGAGACTGCTACCAGCACTTAAGGGGTGAAGACCAGGGATGCAGCCCAACATTCGACCACGCCCAGGACAGCCCCACGACAGTCACCCAGCCCCAAATGCCAATGCCAAGGCCAACAGACCCTGGGCTAGAGTCTTCTTGAGCTTAGGAGCCAAGTCCGGCACATTGCTGTCCCAGAGTCACTCTCTAAAAAACACCAGGAAGCAGCACGTTAAGGCAGACTCATTCCTGCCTGCCGGGGCCATCTTGGGAATAATGGACAGTTTTGGACCAGATAGACACACCCTGCTTGTCCAGAACTGCTCAGACATTCCAGGACAAAAAAACTCATAAACATACTAAGGCATATTGACTCCTGACCACCTCCCTTGAATTGACTTTGACAAATATTAACAGAAAACAGACTCCTAACAGACAATGCTTTCCATGGGCGAAAGCATACCTGGGTCCTCATGCTTGGGGAAAGGTGGCCTTTCTTCTGGGGTCCTTTTGCCACTAGGCAGAGATTGGCCAAGGAGGGGCAGGTGTGAAAGGGCAGAGGCCAGGCTAGGTTGGCCCTGAAAAGTCAAATCCATGTTCATGGGGGAACATCTATGTTGAGTCCCTGGGAGGCAGGCCCCCTCTCTCAGCCTCTCAGACCTGTGTTTCTTCCGTCTCTGCTCCTGGTCTTTTATTTTTATTAAAAAACATTTTTTTTTTTTAGAGACAATGTTTCACTCGGTTGCCCAGGCTGGAGTGCAGTGGCACCATCTTGGTTCACCACAGCCTCAAACTTTTGGACTCAAGCTATCCTCCTGCCTCAGCCTCCAGAGTAGCTGGGACTACAGGCGTGTGCCACCACACCTGGCTCATTTGTGGGGTCTCGCTATGTTGCCCGGGCTGGTTTCCAACTCCCGGGCTCAATCAATCCTCCCATCTTGGCCTTCCAAGGTGCTGAAATTATAGTATGAGTCATTGTGCCTGGCCACAAAACTCTTAAATTCCTTTCTCCTCACCCTCCACAACAGGTGAGGTACCAGGTCCCGTGGATCCAGTCCCTGGACTCTCTTTACCACAACATCTGCCTCTTCCCTCACTCAAGTCTTGGTGACACCAGTGGCTCAATGAGTCACCCTCGGTGCCATGGCTGGAGCATTCTTTTCCAAGCATAACTCTAATCACCTCAATTTCCCCTTCTGAAAAACATCTCAAGGACTCCATGGTGCCTACCGAATAAAGTCAAAATTCCTTGATAAGCCACTCACCTCTCCCCACTGTCTGGTCCCAGCCTATCTTCCCTCACCTTCTTCTGCCTTCCAAAGCCAGCCTCGATTTACCCCACATGCTCCCCATCTGTGCCTTTCCTCCCACTCTTCCCACTTCCTGGCAAGCTCTTATCTTCCAAAATCCATCAGTGGAAACCCACCCACTTCTCGCCCTCCAAATGCTTCTGTCCCACCAGAACCTTCCATGAGAGAGGTACTGTGCTTTGTGTATCTTCGCGCACTCCATGGTGCCTTCCACACATGGAGAAGCAAGACATGTTATACACGGAAAGATTAACATTTGATAACTTTTGGGCCAGGTACTGTAACTGGGTGCGTCATGGGTATTGTCTCCTTCAGTCCACCCTGCTATTCAGATGGGTGCGTAGACTCAGAAAGGTCCACAGCCCTCAGTCATTGGCATAAACAGGGACAGAATTAGAATGTGCATCCAGGTCCGCTTCCAAAACTCCATCTTGGTGGGTCTAAAGTGTTCCCCTCAAAAGAAAGTCACCTGGCTGTCTCACTCCAAGGAAATGGGATTGGAGTCACTACGAGCCAATTTGAGGGGGAGGGAGAAATAAATGAGCCGCGGCCTGGGTAACCCCCAAATGCCTAGTCAACGCGATTTTGCGCATGTATTCCTACAGCCGGCTACAAGGTGGGAACTAAAAATCACCACGAGAGGGCAGTATTCGCCCACCCTGGATCCGATCAAAACTACTTCTGGGCTCCACGCTGGCTCGTGATAGGTGACTCATTACAGGGAGGCTTTGGGTGTCAGGGTTTCTGGCAAATGAGAGAACATGCTGGTCTCTTGTCTTCTAGCTGGGAGTTACTTAGGAAGCAGCTTGGATGGTGTTTACTTTAAAAAAAAGTCCTTCTGGAGAAGAAAGAAGAATCCCAGTTACAGAACCATCTCTTTGGGCTTCCAGACAAAACGAGGCCATGTTTCCACCTGTTTGCCTGCTACTAGAAAGGCAGGGATATTCGGGAAAGGCATGCGCAGCCCATCGGAAAGCACTCCTAAGTGGCGATTTGGTGATGGGAAAGCATCTGTGTTGGAGTTCACTCCGACAGGGAAGCGCCGATCAGTTCCTCTTTGATGGAGACTGGACACAGCGGCTCAGTCCCTGGAGAATGCATGGCCTCTTAGGAGGTGTTGCTAAAGGTGTGAAGCGTTGGAAGGAGAGCCCTGGGAGAAAAACCACTAGGGGGTGCACTTGTGTTTGCAGGGAGGGGGTGGACAGTGGGCTTCCTTCCTGGTTGGGGAGGGTTTGTTCTCAATGTGTGTGGAAGACCAAGCAGGAGAAAATGGGGTTAAAGGCAGGCAGGCAGGCAGGGGAGCCGGAGTCTGACATGAAGCCAAACCCATGAGCCAGGGGTGAGACACTGGTGGGTGCTGCCAGGCACAGAGAGAAAGTGAAGACAGGGTTTTCCCTTTCATGTGAAAAGTCTCAGAGGTTGGGTCCTCTGGGTCTTGGCGCCCCTGGAAAGCCCTTCCAAGGAGGGTCAGGACACTCTCTCTTTGGCGGGCACCCAAACTGGTCACCAGAAAAGAAATGCACACTATCTGAGGAAATGGGATCTCTATATGACAGAACAAAACCAGCTGATCGCTTCCCTCCCACTCCTGGGGACCCTGCAGGCTGGGGTTCACCAGAATGTCTTGGCTTTTTCTGGGTGCTGCCTGGCATTGATGTTTAGCACTCAAGTATAGAAAGGGACCCCTCCCCACAGGGACTCTGAGAGGGCAGGTGCCAGAGGTTGCCTCCTGGGAAGAAATCACACCGGCCCAAATTCCTGCTGGAGACTTCGCTGCCCGTTTTCGATCTGAGTGGAGGGTCATTTATTGTCAAAATTATTTTTACAGGCTAAAAAACTGGGGGATCAGCTTTGGAGGGCCACAAGCCCGAGGGCCAGATTCCTCACACCCTGGGTGTGCTTCTGACAGAAGAAGCCACATGGACCTTCTGGGCTCAGGTGATTCTTCGACCTCCAGTCTCACCACTTTAACTGGCTTCTGTGATTTTATCCCCAAGGGGGGTGAGCAGCAAAGCCCATTTGGGGGGAAATAAAAAAATAACAATCATATACTTCCTTGATATGATTTCCAATCTCTAAAACTTGAAAGTTCAATCCACTCACACTCTTTTCGGTTCATAACATCACGTCCAGGAAAAACCGAGGACCAGTGACTTGTCCAAAGTCTCCCTGTTGCAAAGTGGGAAGATCCTTATTCCCGTGTTCTTTGGACATTACTTCTGGGCTTTGTGGATGGGAATGCCTAGAGAGAGGGGTCACTGGATGTGGCCAAGTCAGGTGATCCTGGCTGGGATGGGTGGGCTCAGGGAGGAGGCTTTCCTCATCCAATAGATGGGTTCATTTCCCAGTGAGAGCTCCTCACTGGTATCAAAATCTAAATGCATCTAATTCTGGGGTTGCCCCTTTCCCGGGGAGACTTCTCTCTTCATCCTCACACCCATGCCCTGACCCTTTACAACCAGGACAATTAGGGGGCTTCTGAGAGTTTTAGGGACGCTAGCGTGGACACCTAATTGTGAGCACATGAAAATTAGCATGGGCCTGGGGCCTATTTCTTGGCACCGAGAGTCTTCCATGAAGGCAGTGGACTTGGATCTAAGGTCAACACACTTGCATGGACAGCAGGACAGAGACCCGGCCACACACGTGCACACACACACACATACGCATGACCAAAACATCGTCATATAAAAGAAGGGGGGATGTCAGTGGCTGAGGAACTGGCTCAGAAAGCATGTGTCCAGTAGCCTGCAGCCTTGGCGGGGGAACCCCAGAGAACAAACCCTAACACGAGCGATGGCCGTGTGCCAGTGGTCATGCATCCGTGACGTGCCCTCATCAGCACGAGAGAGAGGAACGGAGTTTTGTAAGAGCCACTGCAGATGATGAAGGCATTGCATTGCAGCAGGAAACTCGAGGAGAGGACCCAAGAGGGCCCAGGAAACCACCGAGGGGCCAGAACCCGGAGGAGGGAAACCAGGACACAGCGACAAGGACGAGAGGCGGAGCGGGGGCCGCAAGGGGTCCTGGAGGAGGGTCCAGCAGTGTCTGTCCGCGCCCATGGAAGCTACAGCTGCCGCCCGCTGGAGTGCTGGGGCAGGTGCGTCTGTCTAGGCAGGAGGGTCCAGTTAGGAGCTGAAAACCCTGCAGGAGGAGGGTGGGGAGGGGTCAGTGCTGGAGGAGAGGGTGCTGGGACTCCTGCAACCCACCCAGAGAAAGCCACTGTGCTCCGGGCTCCTGGGCTTCATTTTTTGTTTCTCCTGCAGCCCCTCATGTCTTGGACAGGACGTGACACATAGTAGGGGCTTGTAGCAAATGAATACATGAATGAATGAATGAATGAATGAATGAAAGAATGAATATCTGCTCACCAGCACAATTGGCCAGGAAGAGAGGCATTTAAAGGAGTGTTTGACAACCAAGGGCATTGTGAGCTTTCTTTTTTTTTTTGATTTGGCCAGCATGGTGTGAAGTGGCGCTCCTGGCCACTGCAACCACGATCTGCTGGGCCCCGGCGATCCTTCTGCTTCAGCCTTCCAAGTATCCGGAACTACGGGCATGCGCTACCACGCCCGGCTAATTTTTGATTTAGTGTAGAGACAAGGTCTCGCCAAGTTGCCCAGGTGGGTCTCGAACCCACGGGCTCAGGCAATCTACTCACCTCGGCCTCCCAAAGTGCTGGGATTACAGGCTGAGCCACCGAGCCCAGCCCATGATCTTTCTTTCTCTTAACTTGTCACTGACTTAAAGCTCAAGAATTGTGACTTTTTTTTCTTTTTTTGAGTCAGGGTCTTACTCTGTAGCCCAGGCTGGAGCACAGTGGCACACTCACGGCTCACTGTAGCCCCCGCCTCCTGGGCTCAGGCGATCCTTCCACCTCAGCCTCCCCAGTAGCTGGAACCGCAGGTGTGTGCCGCTACACCTGGCTAATTTTTTTATTTATTTTGTAGAGATGGGGGTCTTGCTGTGTTGCCCAGACTGGTCTCAAACTCTTGACCCCAGCAATCCTCCTGCCTCGGCCTCCCAGGGCTGGGGTTACAGATGTGAGCCACCATGCTCGGCCAAGAATTGTGACCTTAAAAGCACTGATATGAGCCTCCTGGACACAAAAGAGTGCTGCTGAGAATGCTGTGTCATCTTAAGGAAAAAACAGTAAAGATGTGGGTTTAAGAAGCGAGCGTGTGCCTTAGGCTACTGAAAAGAGACATGTGAATTTCCCTCTCATTTAAGGTCCAGGGCGGACTGTGGTGGTTTCCAGGTGTTCTGTGGCAGGGAATGGGGAAGGAGGACCCTGGGTAGTGAGATTACAATGGGGGTTGCTGGGTCATGGAATTAAAGGCTTAAGTAATGAGACACAAGCCCAGTTTTGTGGGGGGCAGGCTGTTTCCAGAAATTTCTAGGGTTTGAGTGAACTTATCAAAATCATTTGAATTGTGATTTGCCTGAGTGAGGAACCCCTCCCCTCCATGATCTGTGGGGTGAGGGAGTGGGGTAGAAAGACCAGAATCCAAGGGTAGGACTATAACTCTTCTAGGAGACACCCCCAACGGAAGAAGCCAGCACCCAAAGCAGGGGTTCCCTGCCACACTCGAAAAGTGCTTTGCTCTAACTCCCAGTTTCAGATCCAACATTCTGGGGTGACCTGGGAATGTGCGTTTCTCAAGGTCCCCCGATGGTACAGATGCTGCTGCTTTGTGGAACAGCTGGACATCCCCACCCGTCGGAACCCAAAAGAGGAGGACTCTGCCACTCCTCGTCCGGGGATGGGGGCCGCTTACTCGTCGGTGTCTTTTTTGCTCTCTTCAATGAAGGCAATGGACTCAGATCTAAGGCGGTTGGTCACTTCGTACGTTCGCAGGGTGACCCCGAAAATGTCCTCGTGGTACCGGTTGTCATCCTAGGGGGACAGAAACAGTCTGGAAACGGCCCTCAAATGCCAGACCAGGGCTTGGAGGGGGCAGACTCGGCCTGACACCCTGGAGTGAAACATCCCTAGATGGTTCTAAAGAAATGAGGCTGGGCCAGTGTCCCCATGGCGCCTTTAGTCCCTAAGACTTTGGCTTCAGCAAGGCTCCATTCCCAAGACATGGTGCCTCCAAGTCCAGCTGCTAAAGGACACTTGAGTCACCACCCGGGAAGGGCCGCACTCTGCATTCTGGGGTCAGAAGCGATGAGGTCACATGGGCACCTCACTGTCCTCCCCTGCCCTCTCTCCAATGGGTTCCTGCTAGTTCAGAGCTGGGCGAGGCTGGCTTTGGTGTGAAATGTCACAGCCCGTGAGACCAGCAGAGAGGGGAGGAAAGAACACATGCCCACCAGGCACCCAGGGAACACTGGGAAGTGGGGGCTCCTCGAGTGAACGTGAGTTGATCTGAAGATGAGCGTCTCTGCTCAGCGCTGCCAGAAACAGGCAACGGGGAGGATTTCTCCTGCAGCCTGGAGAAACAGCCCACATGACGATTCACTGGGGGCATCTGAAGATTTATGAAGCCACAAGAGCGCCTGCAGCGGGACTGAGGGATTGGCAGCCAAGAGCACTCTTGAGGGCAGTGTCTTTGAGAATCATACGAGGGAGAAATGCACTCGGGCCTGGGGGTGGGGTGGGGTGGGGCAGGGATTGGGAGCGTGTATTCATTCAGCAGGCAGGGTTCAGGGATGCACTGAGTGCAGGTCCAGCCTTCTCTTGGCCCCAAACGTTTTGGAGAAAGCTGCCCATCTGCCAGGTGCGTTCATTTTTAGCTGGGGTGATTTATTTTATTTTTGTTTTTGTATGGATGAGTTCTCGCTATGTTACCCAGACTGGTCTCGAACTCCTGGGCTCAAGCAATCCTCCCACCTCAGCCTCCTGAAATGCTGTGATTACAGGCACGAGCCACAGTGCCTGACCTGGTTTCTTAACTCTATTCTGCAAAATCCTGGGGCATCTATGACGGTGTCTCCCAAGGGTCATATCAGGAAGACTGAGTATATAGGGGCTCCAGAACTCTCCTCAGATTTGTGACATTTCTATCAGAAAGTTTCTTTGTTGTTATGATCATTATTATTTATCAACTGGGGTTTAGCACCAAATTTAGAGCAAAGGCTTTTCCTGTAAAAATTTTTGCTCACTGCTCACTTAAGAAAGCAAAGAGTAGGATGGAATCATCCCAAGAGCTTTGTGGAGATCCTGCACTCAATTTTTTCTTTTTGGGGCCATTGATCACACAGCTATGACTTCGTTGATGGACTGCCACTACCCAGCCTTTGGGCAAGTTAGGAAAAGGTCCTTCTTTGGGGACACAGCTCCGCACAAGGGTACACAGCTTGGTGAGCTAAGCATGGGGTGACTTTCAGACCACACTTGCCCTGCTCAGGCAGGTCTTTTTGTGCAGTGCCCAACCTGCACAACCGCACAGCTCCTGGGAGCATGAACAGTTGGGTTAGGATGCTTTCTGTCTAGCTCTCCAGAGGGTCACCTGCTTGTCATTTTCACATATCACAGCAGCTGACCACATGCATCTCCATGCCAGTCATCCTTCCTGCTTCCTCCACCCTTATCTGGGACCACCTAAATCCTCTGCTGCCAGTAGTAAGTGTAGACACAGGAGCAGGGATAGCATCATGGCTCCCCTAATCATCGAGACAGGTGGGGTGAGGAAGAGGAGGCAGTGGGAGTGCTTGAGAGGGGGTCTGAGGAGGCAGCCCGCGACTGACCCTTAGCCTGCTGATGAATACGCCGGCATCCTCCGCCGAGAGCTTCCCTTGCTGGGTCATGATGCGCTGGATGGCTTTGAGGACGTCGGCAGCCATGGTGACGTCCCCACAGACGTAAATGTGGCCCCCTTGCTCCTTCAGGGCTCGGTACACAGACTCGGCCAGCTGCTCTTGCAGGATGTCCTGCACGTACTTCTGCAGGGAGCAGAGGACCCGTGAGATGGACCACGCTGGGGGACATGCCCGTCGTGGCCCACGTCCCCCCAAAAGCAGAGCCTGGTTCAGGGGCCCAAGGGCAAGGGGGATCTTTTGTGAGGTGATCCCGGGGCACAAGAGTGGGGGACCAGGAGGCGTGAGACAGGGAAGGGGAAACCAGGGAAGGGGGTGTGACTGTGCTGCCTCCCACTTTGGGCAGCTGGAGCTCAACTCTGCCAAGGACCCTCTAGGGAGCTGGGCAGAGAGCTCCCCAGAATCATCCCCTGCAGGGAGAGAAACAAGGGCATTAGCAACTCTCTCCTCTTTCCTGGTGGCCAGTGGTCACCCACAGCATGTATCTAGGTGCAGGGCTGGTCATCAGCATCTGACGAGTGCAGAGAAGCCCAGGCAGACACAAGACACGGGCGAGGTGGGAGCTGCCGCCTCCCATCTGCAAGGCCGGCTGCGGCAGTGACTGCTGGAGTCTGAGATGAGCTTGGGGGTGTGTGGGGATGGGGTATCTCGTCCAGCCTCCAGGGACTGTATCTAGTTTGTTCAGGATGTCTCTAACTTGTCTAGGAAACTCCCCCTCGGGAACTGACACAGGCGGGCCATCCTGGTGTGGCTGTGTGACTGTTGACATGACATGCTCCCACCCTGGTTGTCAAACGGCCACTGCCAGACTCTCCGAACATCTTCTACCTCCAGAAGTCCTAGCCTCTTCCCTGGGACTCCTGGGGCTCCCCCACATCCAAAAGCTTGCTCCAGCCCTGTGGCCCTGGTCCATTCTGACCAGTAATGCCTCATAGGGACTGCTCGATACATTTTTAAAAATTCCTATTGTTAAGCATTTTTTATGATGGTCAAATACACATCACATAACACTTGCCACTGTAACGACTTGCAAGTGTACAACTCAGTGGCATTAAGTGCATTCACAGTGTTATGCGACCATCACTGTCCCATTGCAGAACTTTCTCGTCACCCCAGATGGAAACCCTGTGCCCCACTCCCCCTCCCCCCACCCCTGGCGACCACTCACCCACTTCCTGTCTCCGTGGATTTGCCTACTCTCGACGCTACATATAAGTGGTGACCTGTAATGTGGGCTGCTTTCTGAGGCACAGAGCAACTTTTTAGAGGGGAAGTCAGAGAGGGTGCGGGCGAGGGGTTTTCAGTGAGTGGGGCGTGCATGTGAACCAAGTGCGTATGAACCGTGTGGGTGTGTACCATGTGGGTGTGTACTGTGTGTGTGTGTACTGCATGGGTGTGTACCACATGGGTGTGTACTGTGTTCCTATGCGCCGTGTGGGTGCATACCATGTGGGTGCGTACCCCAGGGGTATGTACCATGTGGGAGTGTACTGCATGGGTGTGCACCACGTGGGTGTGTACCACGTGGGTGTGTACCCTGTGGGTATAGACTGTGTGTGTGTACTGTGTGTGTGTACCATGTGCATGTATACATGTGTGTGTACCATGCAGTTTTGTGCCGTGTGTGTGTGTACCCCATGGGTATGTACTGCATGCATGTGTACCATGTGGGTGTGCAGTGTGTGTGTGTGTATACTGTGTAGGCATCTACCACATGGGTATGTACCATGTTCGTATGTGCCGTGTGGGTGCATACCGTGTGGGTGTGTACCCCATGGGTATGTACCACGTGGGTGTGTACCATGTGGGTGTGTGTGTACCATGTGGATGTGTACCCTGGGGGTATAGACTGTGTGTGTGTGTACTGTGTGTGTGTGTACCTCATTGGTATCTATTGTGTGCATGTGTACCATGTGGGTGTGTACTGCGTGAGTGTGTACTGTCTGTGCATATGCTGGGTCGCGTGGTTACCTTTGGTTTGTCGGGCTCCCGGGAGTAGGCCGTGTACAGCTCTCGGAAGACGCCCTTGTTCTTGGCTTGCACGGTTTCCTCCCTGTAGATGTGATCTATCTTGGACTGCCGGCACCCAAAGACCAGGACCATGGGGCAAGGGCTCATTCCTGGGGGCCAGGAAGACGCATGTCACCGATGGCTCTGCTGCCTGATTCCGGGGGGAGGGACAGAGGGGGAGTGCTGGGCCCTTGGTGTGCAGATAGAGGCTTGTGAACATGAGCAGGCAGGGATGTGTGTACACACAACCGCACAGACATGCACATACTGAGGAAGAAGGGAAAGTGTACTCAGACCTCCCTTCCCTGGGTTGCAATCCTTCCTTCTCCCCATTAAGGACTTGGCACCCCATGCCGTCAGGTAGTGCTAAGAGCCCGAATTCCCGAGCTAGAGGGCCTGGGTTTAAATACCAGCCCTGTGTAAAGACGCACAACTTAATCAACTTTTTCTTTCTTTCTTCTTTCCTTTCCTCTTTCTTCCTTCCTTCCTTCCTCCTTCCCTCCCTCCCTCCCTTCCCTGCCCTTCCCTTCTGTCTCTCTCTTTTTTGACAGGGTCTTGCTCTGTTACCCAGGATTCAGAACAGTGGCACAATCATAGCTCACTGCAGCCTTGAACTCCTAGCCTCAAGCAATCCTCCCACCTCAGTCTCCCAAGTAGCTGGGACTATAGGCATGTGCCACCACAGCCAGCTAATTTTAAAAAATTCTGTAGAGTTGAAATCTCACTATGTTGCCCAGGCTGGTCTTGAGAAATTCAGTGAGAAATAAATGGGAAAATTAAAATCTGTGCCTGGTGCCTAGTGAACACTCTATAAAGGCTACCTATCCCGGAAGGGAGGAGGAAAGGAAGGAAGACAGAAAAAGTTGAGTGAGTTGTGCATCTTCACTCAGGGCTGGGATTCGAACCCAGGCCATCTAGAATGACAGCACCATGGGGCAGGTTTTTATTTTTATTTTAGGTGCTTTTCCATCTTGTTCATTGTTATGTCTCCAGCACCTCTGGTTGTGTTTGGCACCATAAGGTTCTCAATTAATCCGTGTTTAATGCATGCCCCATTCTAAGCCTTTTCCTCTCCCTCCTCCTACAGCTGAGCTGTTGTGTTTCTTCCACAGCAAGGTTGGCTCTTGAATACCATTCTTTGGGACAATCACAGAGCACATCCATTATTATTATTTGAGTCAGGGTCTCATACTGTCGCCCAGGCAGGAGTGCAGTGGCATGATCACAATGATCTCAGTTCACGGCAGCCTCGATCTGCAGGGCTCAGGAGATCCTCCTGTCTCAGCCTGCCCAGTAGCCGGGACTACAGGCACGTAATACTTTTTTGACTTATTTTGTAGAGATGAGGATTCGCTGTGTTGCCCAGACTGGTCTTGAACTCCTCGGCTCAAGCAGTTCACCTGCCTCAGCCTCCCAAAGTGGTGGGATTACAGGTGTGAGCCCCATGCCCGGCCGAGCCCCATCCATTTTGTAAGGATGAACGCTGACCTCTGCTATGCTGCAGTTTTTGAGGGGGCCACATGTTAACAGTCAAAAAACGTCCTCTGGGGCTGGCATTTCAGGCCCCAGGACAAGCTGTGTGGAAGATCTGTTGGGGCAACTTCACCTAGGGGTCAGGTTGGTCCTACGTTCCCTGCCCTTCCTAGGCAGTGATGCAGCAAAGAGAGTCCACCTTCTCCAGGACTTCTGACACACAGCTGGGCCACCCTGGGGTGGGATCTGGTGGGCACTAGACCATAACCCACCTTTATGCTGGATATCAAATTGCCGCTGTTGCCAGAAGCTGCGGAAAGGCGCAATGCCAGTGCCCGGACCAACCAGGATGCAGGGAACTTGGGGGTTTCGGGGCAGGTGGAAGCTGGGTGCTCTGAACAGAGAAGAGAGACTCATAAGTCTTGCAAATTCAAATCCGATCAGAATGGCTGAGTCTCGGGTAGACCTGGTGGCTATCTTGGGTAGACACAGTGAGACCTACAGCTAGCTTTTCAGCCGGGGCCAGGAGCCCCTTTTCAGGGTGGGAGGCTCACAGATTAGGGGAAGTCCCCAAACGGGAGGTCTGGCCCTTTCTTCAGCCCCCAATCCTTCTCATTGCTGACTGAGCATTTCGAATCCAGAGTTTCTCGGCCGGCACTGAAGTCACTGGGGCTGGCTACTCCCTGACTGTGGGGCTCTCCTGTGCATTGTGGAGTCTTCAGCAGCATCCCTGGCTTCTACCCACTGGATGACAGGAGCATCCCTGAGTTGTGACAACCCAAAATGTCTTCAGACACTGTCAAATGTCCTGGGTGGGGTGTGGGGGGCAAAAACTATCATGGGTCGAGAACCATTGATTTAACCATCCATGGAACCTTTCAATCAGGGAGTTACAGACTTCAGTACATACAAGAATCACCTGGGGATGCCCCAAATGCAGATTCCTGGGCAATGTGGTACATTTGGGCTCAGGACTTTTTTTTTTTGAGTTGGGATCTCACTCCGTCTCCCAGGCTGGAGTGCAGTGGCACGACCATGGCTCAATGTAGCCTTGACCTCCTGGGCACAGGCGATCCTACTTCTTCAGCCTCCTGAATAGCTGGGACTATAGGCGTGTACCAGCATGCTCAGTTAATTTTGTGATTTTTTTTTTTTGATGGAGACGAGGTCTTGCTAGGTCACCCATGCTGGTCTTGAACTCCTGGGCTCAAGCAATCTTCCTGCCTTGGCCTCCCAGAGTGCTGAGATTATAGGCGTGAGTCGTCATGCCCAGTCAAGGTCTCTATTTCGAAACCCCCAGGGATTCTGATGCCCATGGTATGTGGACCTTACAGTGAACATTCTAACCTCAATGGTTGAGAAACTCACCCTCTCACAAAACAGGGGACCACATCATCAGCCTGTATCCGGTTAAGCCAGGAGGAACACACACCGTGATGGATGGGTCCTTCTCCATCTAGAAGAAGAACCAAGGTGGGCAGGGTCACCCGCTGTCCCCAAGCTTCCCGGTCATGCCCCCTACCCCATGCAGAACACTCATGGGCCAATTGCCAAGTTTCTATCTTGGATTTCCGGGTCTGGAAACCCCCTTCCTCTGAAGGGGAAGAGGACATGGTGCAATCACCCAGGGTTCTGCTGGGGGTGGGGGCGACGTGTCAGAATCAAATCCTGCCCACCATAGGGTGCTCTGGTCAGTTTCCTGGGATCCCAGGCTCTGAGATCTCCTAGGCACTGTGCGTGTTCATTGCTTTATCGAGGCGGGAACATGCAGGCACAGAGCTTGGGAAACCCGCAGCCAGCTGGGCATGATGCAGTAGAGGGCTCCCCTGGGGACAGGCAGGGGTGGCCTGTTCTAGTCTAGTATGAGGAGATGGAGAGAGTAAAAGGGCTCTCAGGATCGGGAATTGCTGAGTCTTCCTCTGAACTGTGCTCAGGCTGGCTCTGCCCAGTGGACAGTCTCCTGCTGCCTCTTGTCCAGTCTCCTGGTCTTGGGTGTCAGTCTCCTCCCAGGGCTTTGGGATCTGGCCTGGGGATGGCCGTTTAGGGAAACCGCTAGAGGCCTCAGGGCAAAATGCAGCCGAGGAGGCCCCCCCACCCCGGAGCCCCGGTGCCCACCTCGGGTGCGGTAGGAGACCACGGCCACGGTGAGGTGCACCTCATCGGGGTACATGTCGGGGGAGGAGCTGATGGAATAGTAGCGAGGCTGCAGCAGGGACAGCTGGGTCAGGAGCAGGGTGGCTGGCATCTGGATGGACGGGAACTCCTCTAGGACCTCCACGATGGTGGGGTTCTTGCCCCACTTCCATTCTTCGTACTCCTGCAAGCCCTGGGCCAAGGAGAGGGGCAGAGGCACGCTTGAATCCAGTGCCCACGAATTTCCCACGAGAACCCCAGGAGGTCCAGGAAGGAGACAAAATAAAAGTATTAATAGTGGGTCCGGAGCGGCGGCTCACACGTGCCATCCCTGAGCTTTGGGAGGCCAAGAGTTCGAGACCAGCCTGGGCAACATAGCCAGGCCCCGATTCTACAAGACATTAAAAAAATTAGTCGGGTATGGTGGTGCCTGTAATCTCAGCTACTCAGGAAGCTGAGGTAGGAGGATCACTGGAGCCCAGGAATTCGAGGCTGCAGTGAGCTCTGGTTGGACCACTGCGCTCCAGTCTGGGCAAGAGAGTGAGACGCCGTCTCTCAAAAAACAGAAAGTAAGAACAGTTAATACTTAAATAGCTGTTATTCTGTGCCAGTTTTGATCATCATGGGGATCTTATAAAACAGGTATTGCTATTATCCCCATTTTATAGATGAGGAAACCGAGGAACACAGAGGAACTACAGCTACCACGTGGTGGTGCTAGGTTTTAAACGTAAGCCAGGGGTCGCAGACTTCAGCCTGTAAGCCAATACTGGCTTGCTGTCTGTTTTGTATGGCCCATAAGGTAAGAATTATTTTCTACACTTTTATTTTATATTTTAAGATACATGGCCTCATTTTCTCATTCAGGCTGGAGTGCACTGGTGCCATTATAGCTCACTGCAGCCTCCACCTCCTGTCCTTCCGCCTGAGTAGCTGGGACTACAAGTGTGTGCCACCACACCTGGCTAATTTTTTAAAATATTCCTAGAGACAAGGTCTCACTTTGTTGCCCAGGCTGGTCTTGAACTCCTGGGCTCAAGCAATCCTCTCACTTCTGCCTCCCAAAGTGCTGGGATTACAGGTCTGAGCTACCTACCATGCCTGGCCTGTTTGTCTTTCTTAAATTAATTAATTAACTAGTTATTTTTTGGGCCAGGCTCTCACTCTGTCACCCAGGCACAATGCAGCCTTGACTTCCTGGGCTCAGGCGATCCTTTCACTTCAGCTTCCTGTGTAGCTGGGACCACAAGCGCATGCCACCGTGCCCGAATAATTTTTTGATTTTTTTTGTAGAGATGAGGTCTTGCTAGGCTGGTCTGGAACTCCTGGACTCAAGCAATCCACCCACCTGGGCCTCCCAAAATTCTGGGATTACAGGCACGAGCCACTGTGCCCTGCCCTGTTTTTAACTGATTGGGGGTAAAAAAATCAAAAGAAGAATAATAGTTCATTCCAAAAGAATAGGATATGAAATTCAAACTTCAGTGTGCAATCAAAATGCTTGTAAAGTGTGACTGGAATGCAGCCACGTTCCTTTGTTTACATGTCGTTTACTCTGTTGCATCACAGAGGCAGGGCTGGATAGTTGTGACAGGAACCAAATAGGCTGCGAGCCTAAAATATTTACCACCTGGCCTTTGGCAGAAAATACCTGCCCATCCGTTCTAGGCTGTCTGTCCCCAGGATCTGCCCACCTAACAGTCAAGAGAGTGGGGCCCTGGAAGGGAGAGGCACCCCGAACGCAGGGTTGCGATTTGCTGATGGCAGAGGCTGGGCGCACATCCCCAGGGGAGCTCAGGTCACATCCATACCAGTACGTGACAGCCCCGGAAAAACAGGCTGGGATGCGTGGGGGACCACATCGAGGACATGTTGACAGCCAAGCCCTGCTGTTACCAGGGCACAGAGGCGCTCTCTGGGGCTCTGGGGGTATTCTCCCTACATCTCAGAGATGCCCCAGGCAGGCCCTGATTGCTGGCGGAGGAGGTGTGGTTTCTGAGGCTGGGGTCAAGTCTATTACCAGCACGCTTTATAACACGGATTTCTCTCCCATCCCTAAAGACCATCCTTGCTTTACTGATAGGGTGTGGCATCCCTGAGGCTGTGCTTTTCAGACAGACCTCCAGTCTCACTGCCTCCAGCTGCAGAAGTCCACACAAAGACAAATATTGCAGGCTAACACTCATTTGTGGGAGCTGAACATGAAAACAATTGAGCTCCTGGAGACAGAGTGGAATGATGGCTACCAGAGGCTGGAAAGGGGGGCGGGGGCGGGGGAGAGAGCGGATGGTTCATGGCTGCAGAAATACAGTTAGACAGAATGAATTCGGTGCAGTATCTGATAGCACAACAGGGTGACGATAGTTGACCATAATTTATTGTATATTTAAAAATAACTAAAAGTGGAATTGGGGTGTTTCTAACACAAAGAAATGCCAAGTGCTTGAGGTGATGGATACTCCAATTACCTCGATGTGATAACTTCACGTTGCATACCTGCATCAAACACCACAGGTACCCACAAATATGTACATCTACCACATGCCCATAAAAATTAAGAAAAGAAAAAAGAAAAAGCTTATCTTTAAACCAGGGCACTGTGAGATTCCCAGCTTTTCTCTCAAGCATGGATTCAGATGGAACAAAGAGAAGCCCAAAGGCCCAAAGGTAGGTGGAAAGAGAATAGAAATCTCTATGGTCGCCAGAGAACTGCAAGATTCAAAGGGGTCACTCTTGTTCTATGGGGCGTCAGAACGAGGAGGGGAGGTCGTCGGGATCAGCCAAAACGGACCGGCCAACAGGGTGACTGCCCGTGCATGGAGAAATGGCCACCTTGGCTCAAGCCTGGCACCTGCTGGAAAACGGCCGCAACAGCAGTGTTCGAAAGGTGCCCCGTGGGGCTGTCCCAAGCCCAGGCACCCACCTTGCTGAGGACCAGCAGACGCTGCTTCTCCTTCTCGCTGGTGGCCAGGGAGGCAAACTGTTGCAGCTGCAGAGGCGTCGGCGGCGTGGTGATGTCCAGGTAGTACTTGAAGGCCTGGAAGACGGTGCAGGGCGGGAGGCGGTGCTCGTCCGCCCAGTTGCTGATGACACCTGGGGAGGCACGGTGGGGGGAGGGGGAGGGGTGAGGGGCAGGGGCGGGAGGGCTGGGGTCCAGGCCGGAGGGGCCAGCCCATGTCTGGAGCAGGGGATGGGGCCAGGGGGCAGGATGGTCGCAGAATCCAGCAACTCCTCCCTCCACCCTGCATGCCCACATCGGCATGTGGGACCCAGGGACCGCGATGAGCCCAAGAAGCGTGTCCCAAACCAGTCAGGCAAACTCGTCCGATAACAAGCACGAAAAGAGGAGAAAACTATGAAAAGCGGATGAGCCCCAAAGGCGTGTGAGATGGGAGTCTATTCTGGCACTATCTGTCCTCAAATGGTCTCAGTTGGTTTCTCACCCCCGCCCCCATCCACCCCCATGGGATTTTAACGAATACTTCTCTGGTACTTTCTGTATGCCAAGACTATTCCCAGTACTTTATATTATTAACTCATTTAATCATCACAACCATCTGAGGGGATGAGTGCTATTCTCATCCCCATTGAGAGAAATGGAAGCACAGAGAGGTTAAGAAATTTTGCCTGAAGTCACACAGCTCATAAGCGTGAAGTCAGGCAGTCTGGCTTCAAGCCTTGTTCTAAGTAGTACATTGTCCTCTGTCTGTGTCCTACCTATCCAATACGGCCCATAGACACAAACTTCTCCTTCATCAGGGGTTCAAGAAAGCTCTGTTTCAACACAGAGAAAGAACTGGCTGGGTTGGGTTTATTAAGAGAGAGTGTATCTCCCCAAGGTGGTGCCTTCCTAAGGGATTTTCAAGAGGATTTTGACTCTAGACTATTTGCATATTCTGCCCTGACGTTACACCTAGCTCCTTTGTAAGGGTGACAGTCATGGCATCACAGGCTGCCAGGTAAGGTCACCGTAGTTCCCTGTCCCTGAGCCCTGAGCACCCCCCTGTGTCCCCTGAGATGAATCACTGAGACCCACTGGCCTTGGAAAGCTCTTCAATAGGAAGGCCAAGGGTGGTCACTTATAAACAGGTTGGAACTTGACTGAGTGAGGTCAGAAGCATGGGTCCAATCACAGGTGGCCATCAGGCTTCATCCAGTGCCTTTTGATTCTCAGAGGAGACAGGATGAGACTTCATCTGTTATTACGTGGTGAGTGGGGGGGACTAGGGACTTTTCTTGGGGCTGGAGGGGATCACGAAGCCAAGAAGAGTGGCCACTGCCAAACATCAGTGTCTTGCCGATGAGGGAAGGTCGAAGCCCCCTTCTCCCAGCGGTGAGTCACTGATGTCCTGGTATCACGGACGCTGGCTCCGCCTGTTGGGCCAAGGCCAGTCAGCCACGAGAAAAGGAGAGCCTTCAGCCTTCTGAGCTGGAGGCGATGGAGACCCACTCTCCTACCTGGACTGATGATGGGGAAGAGGGAGGGTCTCTTCTCCAGATGCCCACTGCCCCGGGCCTCCCCAGGACGGGAGGGGGAAGGCTTGGGTGTTACCTAAGGCTGTGTTTCTCTCCTCCAGCAGCTCCACCTTCACCATCTGGTTGGCAGGGGGTGCGTCCTCCAGCCGCTCAATCAGGGCATTCACAAGGTCCTCGTGGTTGCCAGGGAAGACGCCCAGGTGGTCCCCAGGCTGGTACAGCAACTCCTGATTCCCGTTGGTGTGGAGACGCACAAAGATAGTTGACCGGCTGTGGGGAACACAGGGAGCGCTGGGACGAGGGCCACCCACCGTTGCCCCTTTTGTCCTTTGGTCTCTCCCTGTGGCCCGCAAGTTGCCTCCATGCCTTCTCACTGGGGCCTCTACCAGCCAAGCTTGTGGCCCCTTCCTTCTACATCAAGGCTTTGGTCAAGGTCACCCATGAACGGCTGGTTCTCAGAGCTCATCTGGGTTCTCGAAGCAGTACTGGGCATGGCTACTCACTCCCTTCTCTTGGATTTTAGCTTCCTGGCCCCAGTACCGACAGAGGTTTGGTCAGGACCCAGCACTCCATCCAAACCACAGGCGGTAGTGTCCCCAGTGTGGGAAGTTCTCTCTCTCCTAGGAATTCAAGCTCCACTCCCTTTGGCTATCAGGGGTCCTCTGATGGTCATGGCAAAGGAAAACAGACTTGGCTTTAAGCTCAGGTTCCTCCTATGCATAAATTCACCAATATTACAAAATTGAGAGATCTAAAAAGAAAACCCAGAGGGAGACTCATTCACACCCGCCGGGTTATGCCCTTTTTCACTGAGTTTTGTGTTTCAAGTTCAAGAGGCCTGTGCTCATCAAAGGGCTTCAAGAATGAACTCCCAGAACATGATTATTTGGATCTTTTTTTTTAGATTGGAAAATATGGTTTATTTAGAATGTAGATTAGAGGGAGAATGAAAGGGGGGGTAGATTCACCTCTCTAAGGTAGGAGAGGGGAGCAGAGCTTAGGAAACATGGCAGCGGCCACAGCTCAAAGAGCACACAGCCACACCAGAGTCTAGTAAAGCAATGGCATTATTTGGTTCCTTTTAGCAGTTTTAGTACAGACAACATTTCACACAATCCCTGCAAACACTGTGACCGATTACTTGGCCAATCAAATCCTTAGAGCTATGATTACTTTTCAGATCTGCTTTTTCTTCATTACCAATCAGTTTTCCGCGGATAGAGATGCCTGACTGACATTCAACACGAACTTTCTGTATTCTCTATGGCATGCAAATCGACACTTGAATAGACCAATGAGGCTCGCTATTTAAGGGAGTTTTTGGTGCAACCAAGAGCTCTTTTGCATTACAAATAGCCACCATTATTAAAAATAGTTGAGCAGGCACGTTATTTTCGGGAAGGGAGAGGTGAACTTGGCGACCTTGAAGGAGAATGGCAGTTAGGGTCTGGGGTCCCACTCTCTCTCTCCCTTTTTAAAAATTTATGGTAGAAATGAGACCTACGCCAAGTTGCCGGGCTGGTCTCAAACCCGTGAGCTCAGGCAATCCTCTCGCCTCGGCCTCCCAAAGTGCTGGGGTTAGAGGCTGAGCCACCGATCCTGGCCGGCGTCCCACGCTCCTTCCCCGGGGCGGTCTTGCCCTGTCTAGGGCACCGATCTTGTCAGTGACAGGGATCGCGTGACCGATTCTCCTCCGAGCTCGCGCCCGTCTTCGGTCCCCAAGGAGCCGAGACGTCACCGCCCGCTGGCGGCAGGGAGGGGAGTCGCGGCGACCGGCGGCCAGCAGGGGGCGCTGTGGGGTTGCCGATTCGGACTTCTCCGCGCCCTCCCGGAGCCAGCCTTGGAAAAGGCCCGCACATGCATCCCCGCTTTCCTCCCAGATCATCACGGCGTGTACAAAATAGAACGCAGAGGACCCAGACTTGCTGAGCTGGCTCACGAGCAAGCGCAGCCGCCTCCCCCGAGGCCTCCCGGACGAGGCAGGGGGGGCCGTGCAGAGGTCGGCAGGGACGGGAACGGTGGGCAGGGGCTGGGGTCCCAGGCCGCCTCGGTAGCTGGTCCTTGATGCTTTGCTGGGAAGCAGATCGTCCATGGGAGGCACCGACTTTTTGTTGTTGTTGTTTTTTATTTTTGCATTGGAGTCTCACTCCATCGCCCAGGCTGGAGGGCAGTGGCACGCTCACAGCCACCCCAGCCTCCACCCGCTGGGCTCAGGCTGTCCTTCTGCCTCAGCCTTCCCAGCAGGCGGAACCGCAGGCGTATGTCACCATGCCTGGGTAATTTTTTCGGTTCATTGTAGACATGAGGTCTCGTCCAGTTGCCCGGGCTGTTCTCGAACCCGTGGACTCAGGCAATCCCCTCGCCTCGGCCTACCGAAGTGCTGGGATGACAGACTTGAGCCACCGCACCCAGCCGTATTGGTTTTTTAAAGCGTTTTTTGTAATTTTTTTCTTTTGAAAGTCTGGGACACATATGGGCCATCGAAAAGCACAGGAGGGGTTGGTTAAGGCCAATGTCGAGACATTAACAGTCATTTAGGGTCTGCCCCACCTCCCCTGGATGCCCCTTGTGTGCCATGTATTTATATTCACATATAGAAACATCATGCACACGTGTGTGCCCATACACACGCTGGGCAGCGCTTCAGAGATAGGTTGACAGAGGAAAGAATAATGTGTTAACATCTAGCATTCGATGGAAAAAAAATCTAATATTCATTCTTCAATGAGAAGAGTCAATATTCTCAGTTGTGAACCATTTGCGTTACAAGGTTTATTCACACCACATATCTATAGTGAGGGACAGGTACTGTTCTGGGCCCTGGTGACAGCACCACAGAGGGCCCTGTTCTCACCAAGTCACTTAAAAGATCTCAGATGGGGCTGGGGATGTGGATGGGTGGGGGGTGATGGACGGGGCAGGGGGCTATGTCAGATAGGATGGCCTGGCCAGGGAGGCCTCTCTGGTGCCCGACACTCGAGCAGAGACCTGGGCAATGAGAAGCGGGGGCATGTGAGAATCTGTGGGCAGAGGGAGAGCTCGTCCAAAGGCCCTGAGGCAGGAAAAAGGGTGGGGTGGGGTGTTGGAGGAAGGGAATGAAAGCTGGAGTGTTTGGAGGGTGGCAGGGGCCAGACCATGAAAGACTCCTGAGAGACCTGTCACAGCAAGGAGTTTAGAGATTTTCCTAAGTTCAGCGGGAGGCCATTGGAGGCTGTATTTTTGTGTTTGTTTGTTTTTGGTTGGAGTCTCACTCTGTCACCAGGCTGGAGTACAGTAGCACGCTTATGGCCACAGCAGCCTCGACCTGCTGGGCTCAGGCAAGTCTTCTGCCTCAGTCTTCCAAGTAGTTGGAACTACAGGCATGCACCACCACGTCCAGCTAATTTTTTTTTGATTTATTGTAGAGATGAGGTCTCGCCAAGTTGCCCAGGCTGTTCTCAAACCCGTGGGCTCAGGCAATCCTCTCATCTTGGCCTCCCAAAGTGCTGGGCAATGTATGGTTTTAAAAGATCCAGCTGGGCAACGCCCTTGGGTCCCCTCCCACTTTGGGAGCTTTTCTGTCCTCTCAATAAATCCTGCTTCTAACAAAAGAAAAAAAAAAATAGATGCAGCATATGGAGATCCTGTCTCTACAAAAAATAAAAAAATTAGCTGAGCATGGCGGCATACACCTGAAGTCCCAGCTACTTGGGAGGCTGAGGTGGGAGGATTGCTTAAGCCCAAGAGTTGGAGGCTGCAGTGATCTATGACTGTATCACTGCACTCCAGCTTGGGTGACAAAGCAAGGCCCTGTCTCTTAAATAAAATAAAATATTCCTCTGGCTGATATTTGAAAGATGGATCTCTGAGAGAAAAGTCAAGAAACAAGGAGATACGTTGGGTGGCCATTCCAGTCACCTAGACCAGTGATGGTCATGACTTTGCTCAAGGCAGTGGATCTGAGATGTAGTCGAAAAACAAGCCAGAGCATCTGCGAAGAGATGGCATGAGCCGTGTGGAGGAGACAGGAGGAGAGGACGACCCTGCAGCTTTTGGCTGAAGACAAATGTTGATGTCCTCTGCTGGAGAGAAGCAATTGTATCCGTGGGGAGATGAGAATTAAGCGTCCTTCCATCCAGAACTCTCCATCGTCATGTCTGCCACTTCCAGAATACCATTGTGCTCAGGCCCCTTTCTGACCATGGCTCCTGCCTGTCTTCCTTTCTGGCCCCCTTCTCTTTCCTGCCCGGCTAGGGCTCACCCTCCCAGAGAGGCTCATCTCAAGCCCTGCAATTTCCTCCTCCCGACTTCTAGAACTTACAACCCACACCCCACCCAGTAGCGCTCTATGACACCCTGCATTGCTTGCTAATTGGTGTGCGCACATTAGAAATTTATTTCCAGGCGCTGATGGTGACTGCGGTTCATTTTCTCTTTAAATTTGCAAGAACCACCCTCGAAAGTCTGCTTACTTCCTCTTAAGCACTTTGCCTGCAATTAAGGGTCCCTCGTGGGGTGATTAGTGATCTCTTGGTCTGGCCTCTTGGGCCAAACAGCTCGTCTTTGGCCTTGGGCAGGAGAAAATGGGAGAGTCATGCTTTTCCATCAATTATCCTTTTTAAAAAAAAAAACCGTATAAAGCTGGAAATGGTATTAAGCCTGAATACAGGTGGCGCTATGGGGCAGTTTTTAAAGAGAAACACCTAGGTAGGATTAGGTCCTTTTTGCGCTAATTCGTAACTGACTCTTTTTTTTCTTTTTGAAAAATTATTTTTATGCTAAGATTATTATTTTTTTATTTTTGTAGGACAGGGTCTTGCTATGTGACCCAGGCTGATCTCAAACTTCTGAACTCAAGTGGTCCTCCTGCCTCAGCCTCCCAAAGTGCTGAGATTATGGGCATGAGCCACTGCGTCTGGCCTCATAGCTGATTTTAATACTACTATGTTCTAGTCTCTAACTTTGTTCAAAGTATTCCCTTGCTAATCACTGTAGACCCTTAATCCTATGTCCTAGTCTCTAACTTTGTGCAAAGTATTCTCTTGTTAATCGCTGTAGACCCCCAATACTATGTTCTAGCCCCTAACTTTGTTCAAAGTATTCCCTTGCTAATCACTGTAGACCCTCAGCTTAGAATCAGCTGATCCTTCTGGGGGTGGGTGGGGCTGATTTGGAGACTTAGCTTACTAAAACATTAGAGTCAATTTAGCTTCAAAACATTTGCCAGTTTCCTTGCTGCTTCCGTACCATGGTTTAGGGAGAACTTTTGGTAAACGGGTCTTTCATAGTTTGCGGCTGAAATAAATTTCCAGTAGATTCTTAGGCGTTCTCTTCCAATGCTTCTTAAGTCCTAGCCTTCCACAGGACAGAAATGGGAACTAAGATACATATTTCAAACACAGAATCTCTTTCCACATCAAGGGCTGTTATATGCTCTGATTTGGCTAACTAATTATTCAAAGGGATTAATTTTCCAAGCTATTTCTTTCATGTTTGAGGATCCAGGAGAGAACACGAGAGTTATAGAGTTCTGTTCTGTAGACTGCTTTCATCCAAGGTTTGGAAGACCACACAGAAAGCATGCATACTAGGTGTGCAGATGCCACGAAGCTGGGATGGATAAGGAATAGTGACAGACATCTATGACATGCTAGCTGCTTTGTGGACTTCGTCTTTGATATGCCCAGCAGGCTTGCAGTGCTGTTGAGGCCATCTGTGTAGCCATTTGGCACACTGACTTTGGAATCAGATAACTGGGTTGGTGTGACTTGAAAAAGTCACTTGCGTTTTCTGACTGTCACTTTTCATATTTAAAATGTGGATGATGGCTGGGCTTGGTTCACACCTGTAATCCCAGGACTTTGAGAGCCCAAGGCAGGAGGATCGCTTGAGCCCAGGAGTATGAGACCAGCCTAGGCAACATCGTGAATCCTCATCTCTACAAAAATAAAATAAAATAAAATAATTAGCTATGGGCAGTGGTGCATGCCTGTGGTCCCAGATACTCAGGAGGCTGAGGTGGAAGGATTGCCTGAGCCCAGAAGGTGGAGGCTGAGGTGAGCAGTGATGATGCCACTGTACTCCAGCCTGGATATCAAAGTGAGACCTCAGTTAAAAAAAATGTGGATGATCACAGAACCTACTTACTGGGAGGGTTGGAATTATGAGAGATCCTTCTCAGAGCACTTAGCACAGTGCTTGGGACAGAGAAAGCCCTAGATAAACATCAGCAATCTTTATAGCCATTCCTCCCACTTTATGGGTAAGGAGACGGGCTCAGAGCATTGAGAGCACAGCTGGTGCGTGGCAGAGCTGGGGGCAGAACCCAGGAATGCCCAACTCAAGAGCCCACTCCTTCTACTGTGCTATGCAAAGAATCCAAGTTTCAAAAGATTTTCATGGGCTATAACTGCAAAGTCAAAAAATCTCCATGCGGCCAGAATCGATGCAAAGACCTTCACCAGCGTGAGAAAAATTGTTCATACCAGCCCAGGGATGGCCGGGCCTGGCCCAATCATTCTGAGATGTGATGTCTCAGGGCAGCAGTGACGTGGACTTAATGGAAGAGCGAAATGGCCATTAGAACGGCGCCTGCAATCTCGGGTGGCATTAGTGCGTCTTGCTCAGACCAGTGATGGTAATGATAGGATCATAGTCCTGGCAGTGATCACACGGCCGCCACTGCACTGTGATCAGGTCTGAGGATGACATTTCCAGCAGGTCGGAGTGTATCCTTTTACTAAAGCCCAGAGCTTGGGAAACCAGGTCTTAGGAAGAATGACTTGAAGGAATCAGGACCCATGGAAGACGGGTCAATAACATTGGCTGTTTGTTTGCAGATCATCTCTCAATGGGAAGAAAAAAACTTGTTTTGGGCATCACTGGAGAGTATAACTGAGTTTAAAATGAAATGCTAGGAAGATATGTTTTGGTTATATTAGATATTGAGGTGTTTGGTTGTGTTGGCTATTAAGGATTTCTAACAATTAGGACTTTAAAACACAGAGTGGGCTGTTCTGTGAGGTGTGAACCTCCCGTCATCCCAAAGGAATTTAAGCAGAGTCTGAGTGGCCATTTTTTTTTTAGTACTCCACAGAAAAATTATCCACTATGAGAAAATGCTTGGACTAACTGATTTCTGAGTAAGATGTCCTGGTACCATGAACATTTATTTAGCAATTCTACAGGGGTGCCACTCACTGTTAAAATTACTCATAAATCCCTTTTCTTTCCTCTTTTCACAAAGATCAACACCATCTCCTTCTTCCACCCCTCCAGGTCAAAGTTTGGCAAAGGGAAAGCAGGAGATCCCAGTGCCACAAAGCAGCAAGGGGGCCTCTTTGGTGCCTTGCAGTGGTCGAGAAGCAGGAAGCCAGTCCTTGGAGTCAACAAGGACTTGTCCCTATTGTGGGTGGCATCCGGGAGCAGAGGTGGGTCACTGAGGGAGCCAAGGTGTTCCTACCTGGATTTAGGGCTCTGGAGGTTCTGACGGCTAAGGAGTCGGGCGGCTGAGACTCGCTTTTTGTGGACATTGGATAGACCTGTGGGAGAAAAACAACAGTCTTTCTGAGATGGGAGTGGACAGTTGTCCATAAAACTCTCCAGACCAGGTGTGGTGGCATGCACCTGTGATCTTAGCCACTCAGGAGGCTGAGGCAGGAGGATCGCTTGGGCCCAGGTGTTTGAGACCAGCCTGGGTGACACAGTAAGACTTCATCTCAAAATAAAAGCAAACAAAAGCTCTCCAACTTTGTATCAAACCTCTACGCTCACATCCTCTGCTCTCTGGAGTAGAGCAAAGAGACAGCAGAGAAGAGGTGGGCCCTGGTTGGGATGGTGGATGGTCATGAACAGTGCAGAACAGAAGGCACATTTGGTTGAACCAAGCAGAGAAGAGGACGAGAGAGATATGTCTCCACACGTTTTACTGAGCGTGGGACAACAGCCGGTTCATTTTGGAGGTGAGGTCTCCTGTGTCCCCCTACGGACATAAGGGCCACCGAAGCAGGGGGCGGGAGTTACCTTGTGTAAGCTCTGGAGCCTCGGCCACATAGGTGAGGCGGAACTTGTTCCTCTTCCAGCTGCGGTCGTTGCTGATGAGGGAATTGTTTGCCTTCTCAATGTTGACGTCGTCCCCCACGCAGAACACGTCACAGGCGGCCTGTGGTGGACACGGGGCTTTCAGTGACCTCTTTCAGTCAAGAGGGTCTTCTCCCCAATAGCTCCAAGTCACGGCATGTATCTCTCTATCCACTCACCCACCCTTCTTCCCTCCATCCATTGATACACCCACCCTTCCATCCATCCACCCTTCCAACCATCTACTCTTCCTCCCTTCCTTCCTTCTTTCCTTCCATTCACCAACCCATCCATCCATTCACCTACCCAACCATCCACCTTTCCATCCATCCACTCTCCCATCCATCCACCCTTCCTCCCTTCCATTCACCCACCCATCTGTCCATTTACCAGCCCATCCATCCACTCACTTACCCAACCATCCACTTTTCCTTTTTCCTTCCCTCCCATCCACCCTTCCGTTCACCCACTCATCTATCCATTCATCTACCTACCTATCCATTCGCCTACCCAACCATCCGCCTTTCTATCCATCCACTCTTCCTCCCTTCCATTCACCCACCCATCTATCCATTTAACTACCTACCCATCCATTCACCTACCAAACCACCCACCTTTCCTTCCTGCCTTCCTCCTTTTCTTCTTTCCATTCATCCATCCACACACACATCCATCACTCATCTTTCCTTCTTCCCTTCTCTTCCCTTCCTTTCCCTTCCTTCCTTTCTTCCACCCATTCAGCCACCCATCAATCCATTCACCTACCCACCCATCCACCCTTCCAACCATCTACCCATTCTCTCTTCAATGAGCTGGACACATCATATTTACTTCAGGACCTGACCTCTACTTAAGATATAATTCCATTATGCCATTTATTCCTCAAACACACATGGATAGAGCCTTAAAATTAAAGAAAGTAAACACCTAGTAGTTTTCTATTCATATCCCTCTAAAGATTTTAAAAATTACATAAAGGCAGAATATATTGAATGTCTTGATGACTAGGTATATATTCTTCTTTTGTTTCCTTTTCTGGGGTCAAGCTCATTAGTTTAATGATCCTAAATCTTACTGTTCAGAATCATTTTTTTCAAAAGATTTTTCAAGTGTAGCTTTTACCGGTGTTTGGCCCTATGTTGATTTTAACACAATCCAAATATTCATTGACGAGGGAATGGATAAACAAAATGGATAAAAATAATGGGCATGTCCCATTATTCTAAGAGAATTAACACAGAAACAGAAAACCAAATACTGCATGTTCTCACTCGTAAGTGGGAGCTAAGCACTGGGTACACGTGGAAGTTAAGATGGGAACAGCAGACACTGGGGACTCCTAAAAGGACAGAGAGGGGCAAGGGTTGAAAAACTACCTATTGGGCACCATGTTCACTATTTGGGTAATGGGTTTGACAGAAGCCTAAACCTCACTATTATACGCCGGGATTAAAATAAAGAAACTCCAACATGTAGCACATCCATACAATGGAATATTATTCAGTCAAGAAAAAGGATAGAGTCCTGATTCATGCTAGATACATGAAGGAACCTTGAAAACACTATGCTAAGTGGAAGAAGCCAGTCACAAAAGACCACATAGTATTCATAGCAATGTCCCAAACAGGGAAATCAGTAGAGACAGAAATTAGATCCGTGGCCACCAGAGCTGGTGGTGGGATGGGAGGACAGGAGGTTGATAGCTAAAGGGTCCAGTGGCCTTCACCAAGCCATGCTTCTGTGATGCTCATTCAGGGTTGGCTGATGGATAGAGTGATCTCAAGGTGTGGAAAAAGCCAAGCTATCTCAACTCTCCCTATCCGGGAAGAAATGCAGGAACAGGCTGATCAACACAGCCTCCCCACACAGAAATCCTTATAGCCCAGGGACCTCAGTTTCCCCATTTGTGTTCTACCTGCACATTTGCTTTCAGGATAAAAAGTGCCCCTGGAATGACAGAAGGTTGTGCAGTCCCCTTCCTCCTGGGGCTGTGGATGAGAACGCAATCCAGGGCCAAGGAGGGAGTGGGTCAAAGGGGTGGGGTCCACACTCACTGCTTCCACCCCCCCAGGATGGCCAGCTGAATCACACTCCATGTGCAGACAGAAGGCCATGGTTCATTTATCCTCCTGAAACCTTCTCTTTGGTACAGCACTGGCCAGTAGGATGCTCTATCATGATGGAAACATTCTGCATTGTCTGACATGGTAACCACTAAACCCTTGTGGCTACTGAGAACAGGAAGTATAGTCAGTGCAACTGAAGAATGGAATTTTTCATTCTAATTTTTGTTCTTTGAGTCAGTCTTGCTCTGTTGCCCAGACTGGAGTGCAGTGGCACACTCACAGTTCACCACAGCCTCCACCTCCTGGGCTCAGGAGATCACTCCACTTCAGCCTTCCAAGTAGTGGGGACTACAGGTGTGCGCCATCACGCCTGGCTAATTTTTTGATTTGGTAGAGATGAAGTCTTGCCATGTTGCCCAGGCTAGTCTCAAACTCCTGGGCTCAAGCATTCCTCTTGCCTCAGCCCCCTAAAGCGCTGGGATTACAGAATGAGCCAATTCTATCTAATTTTTACTGGATAGATATAGATATAATTCATATAACATACAGTTCGCTTGGCAATTCCATGGCATTTGGAACATTCACTGCTATCTAGTTCCAGAAAATTTTTGTCACCATTCACAAAGGCTCTGTACCCCTTAGCTGTCACTCCCAATTCCCACCCCCCAGCTCCTAGTAACCACTAATGTGCTTTCTGACTCTATAGAGTTCCAATTCTGGGCATTTTATATCAATGGAATCCTACACCATGTGTCCTTCCATTTTACATAAACATTTTTCTAAGGTGTCTCCACTGTGTAGCAAGTATCAGGACTTCATTCATTTTTCACGGTCAAATAATATTCCACTGTATGAATATACCACATTTTATGTATCCATTCATTAGATGTAATATGAATTAGTTGAAGTTTAAATTTAAATGGCCATTGTGGCTAGTGGCTACCATATTGGTCAGTGTAGAGCTAGCTCGAGAGGGATAGGTTTGTCAAAGTAGAAAGACCGGTGAGATCCCGAGGTCCAGTTTGGCGAGGCGTGGCAGCCTGGCTTAGTTAACTAACTCTATGTTTTTTGTGTGTATTTGTCTATCAAATGTGAGTGAGGGGTAGATTCTTCCCAGCTTTGAAATCCCAAGACTATAATTTTGTTTGCTGGATTAACTCCTTGCTCATAATGAAGGACGTTGGATTCTGAGTGGAAAATGTGTGTTTTAAGGTCATCAAACTCATCTGGACTCTTTAAAGCTGTATCTTAGCTGGACATGTGGAGGAAGAACTGGGGGTTCTTTAAGTTTCTTCTCTTTCTTGATGGTTCAGGTACTTTCTCCCCTAGGTTTCTGAGATCCAGGTTACCTTGAAGACCTTCTTGGCCCAGGTCCTGAAAGCCTCTTCCTGCCCACAGAGCTCGTCTCCTTCTCTCATCTTCAAGATTCTCTCTCCTCCTAGCTCCTCCAGGAGGGTGTCCACAGCATGTCCAAAGGCACAAAAGTGAGGGTACGCGCGTGAGCCGAGACCAAACACGGAGAACCTGCCAAGGAGAAAACAGAAAGCCCATGCCAGGGGACTGTGGGGTTTGGTGCTATGGGCTGAATTGTATCCCTCTAAATTCATATCCTGAATCCCTAACTTTCCACGTGACTATATTTGGAGACAGAGCCTTTAAGAAGGTAATTAAGGTTAAAGGCAGTTATATGGGTGGAGCTCTAAACTGTCAGAATTAGTGTTCTTATTAGAAGAGGAAGAGACACCAGACCCCTGTTTTATTTTTTCCCTCCCTCTCTCTTTTTCTCTCTCAGAACACAGCAAGAAGGTGGCTGTCTGCAAACCAGGAAGAGAGGCCTCACCAAAAATCGACCCTGCAAGCATCTTGATTTTTGACTCCTAGCTTCCAGAACTGTGAGAAAATAAATTTCTGTTCTTTAAGCACCACTTAGTCTGTGGTATTTTGTTATGGAGCCCAAGCAGACTCATAAATCTGTTATCTCAAGAAAGACTGTATTTAACCAATGTAGTTTAGCCTAGAATCCCAAACCCATCTGTGGAAGGTCATCTTTAAACCGAAGAGACTTCAAGATCTCTCCTCTCTTTCTTTTGGTCTCTTTTAGTATCACTATCCTTAGGAGAAGATTCCAATTGGTTTTAAGGAGGACAAGTAGGGGATAGCAATGACCTGGAATCATTGGCTGCTTCTTGTGTATCCTTTGCTAAACTGGACTAGTTGGACAAATTAGTCTGTTAGCAGAAAGTTTGAATTCTGCAAGTGACATTACTAGATTAGTTTAAGTACAAAGACAATTAAATTATAACATAGCAGTCCTCAGGGACCTGGATTGATAAAGAGACCAGAAGAATTTGTCATTAATCTGTCAAATGCTGATGTGTAAAAAGGTTATTTTACAAGGAGATGAAAGGATTATAAATATTCTGGCTTCCCCCCTTGTAACGTCTGTGAAATTAATTTGCTTCACAAACCCTCTTTACATAGATACCACCAAGAAAATGTTGGTACATGAACCAGTGGGGATCAAGATCATGAGGTTTTTTTCTATGTTGAGGTTGCGACAGTTCAAATGAAATATGGGAACAAAAGGCTTTGTCCGGGATGGCCCCTCTTGCTAATTCATAGTCCTATAGGCACCTTATTTCACATCTTAGTCTTGGCTGTAGCTCTAGAGACAGGGCAACAGGTTCACACATGGGACAAGAACACCCACCTTGCGCCACTTCTTTCCAAGGTCAGAGTGTTCTCAGATAAGTCAAGGAAGTGGGACTATTTAACCTACTCCATACAGGGTCTGGCCCTGCCCCTGAGGCTCTTTTTTTTAGAATGATAGGGACAAGAGGCACCAGATTGAGATGGGGGAGGAGGGAATGAGGCAGGGGAAGTTGGAAAGGAACTCTCCATCACTGGAGAACGGACTTGAGGTGAGTCCTGGTGTCTCACAGATCAAATGAAGGTGAACATAGGTTTATATTCACTCTGCTCAAATCCGCATTTGCATTGTCTCCTTTCACCCTTCTCTTCTTTCCTGCCTTCCAGAGCCTCCCCAGATAAAGTGTGTGGAATTAGACAGCATTTCTCCATCACTCTAACAGATGATCTTCCCGGATTTGGAAGCTCCACCTTTTCCTTGCAGGGTGGTAGCTTGACAGGTAGAGAGAGATGATGACCAGGCGTGGACTGATTGGAGGGGTGGCAGGAAATGGCACCTCTGCCCCAAGTTGCTTGCCACAACCGTAGCCCAATGCAAATCTGGAAACTCTGATTGCTGGTGATGACATGTGGCTAAGGTATTGTTTCCCAAAT
The DNA here is from genome assembly GCA_963574415.1 of Tarsius wallacei. Taxonomy (NCBI): domain Eukaryota; kingdom Metazoa; phylum Chordata; class Mammalia; order Primates; family Tarsiidae; genus Tarsius; species Tarsius wallacei. The sequence goes on along the minus strand of CAUYQG010190569.1, from coordinate 5,580 downwards.
CTCTGTTACTTATGTTTGTGATGTCTGCCATATTTGACGTCCACTGAGATGATTAATTACTTATAAGTACATTTTAATTTGCTTTAGATTTCTAAAAACCCAATGTCATGGTCTGAATGTTCATGGCCCCCAAATTCATATGTTGAAACCTAACCCCCAAGGTGATGGTATTAGGAGGCGGGTCTTTGGTAGTTGATTGGGTCATGAGGGTGGTACCCTCATGAATGGGGTTAGTGCCCCCAAGGAAGAGGCTGAAGAGATCAGAGTTCTTCCCTTCCACTATGTGAGGACAAAGCTAGAAGGCACTATCTATGAACCAGAAAGCAGGGCCTCACCAGACACCAAATCTGCCAGCACCTTGTTCTTGGACTTCCCAGCTTCCAGAACCGTGAGCAATAAATACCAAGTTTATGGTATTTTGCTACCATAGCCAGAACGGGCTAAGACTCTCACCTCTCGCATCCATCAACAGATGATGGTTTGTGTGACTGATTCATTAATACTCTTCTCGATGGACTTGAGACCTGCATCACAGTCTCCACTACACTTACATTCTCATCACAATCTATACTTTATATTTTAAAAATTCCTATTTTAAGCCTCCAAACCAGGAAGCTTTTTATATGTGAGGTCCAAACTTTTTATATGTGGTGTCAGATAGCAAGTATATTGGAGACTTGTAGGCCAGGAAGCAAAATCGAATCTACTAGGTAGGTACTTACACGACAGCAAAGAAAACAAATTTTTGTACTTTTAAAATTGAGGACACTAAAAACATAATTATAGTCACTGAGCCCAATTTTTTGGTCATACAGGTCTACTAACGAGAGGGTTGGAATTATCTTGCGGGGGATAACGTTTTGCTTAACTGGGGTTCAACGATAATGTTTGCTACCATCATATTACTTACAAATGTTCACCAGTAGGAAACCATTCTTAGCTCATGGGTTGTAAGAAATATGCAGCGATCAGGCTGGCTTTGGCCTGCAGGCATCAGTTTGCCAACCCCTGAGATGATAGATTTAATAAGGGGAAAATGGGTCTGACTGCCAAACTCCAGAACTGATGCTTCAATGTCGAGCTAAAAAATTTACTGATGTCAAAACACATCGAATGTTCAACACTGAGAGAGAGCTCTTATGTCAACGATGGACTTTGGCTGACAATGATGTGTCAAGGCAGGTCCATCGATTCTAACAAGCGTGCCACTCTGGTGCGGGAGGCTGAGAGTCGGGGAGGCCATACGTATGTAGGGGCAGGAGACATGAGGATTCTCTCAATTTTCTGCTCAATTTTACTAGCAACCTAAAATTGCTTTAAAAAAGAAAGTCTATGAAAATGTACTAGTGGACATGATAAATATTTCAGTATCTACGAACCCAGGGATTTACATCAGGCATTGCCCTAAGTAGTCATGGAGAAGGGTCAGGTAAAAAAGTCTGAGGGATTTGTGGTCAGGCCTGAATGTTCTTCCTTCAGGGCTGCTATGTCATGTCAGTCTCGTCTTGAATGATATCCATGACACTGAGGGTCTGACACCCCAGTTTTGTTTCTTTCCAAAGACCCATTAAACTGAATATAGAACTGTTGAAACACAAAATATGTGTCCACATATCTCCTAAAATTATCTCATGGTATGTGACTGTGCTTTGGAAAACATGGAGTGAGGCCAGTATTCCTCAAATCTGACTACACATTAGAGTCCACTGGGGAGATTTAAAGAAAAAGTAAAAAGTAAATGCTTGGACCCAGTTCTAGATCAATTACCTCAGAATCTCTGGAGGTGGGGCTTATCATACTGGTATATAGCAAACATCCCCAGGTGATTTTGATGTGCATCCAGGGTTAAGAACCATGAGGTCATAGCAGGGTGCTTCCAGAAGCTTCTATTAAATATACAGTGATCTTAAGGGCAGCCCATTGAGAAATATCCAAGGATTAATATCCCTCAGCACAAATGATGGGGTGGAGGGGCTCTGAGGATAAGAAATGGAACTTGGGGAACCAGACAATGTGGTTTGATGGGTGGGAGGGGTCCCAGATAGCCATGAGGCAGCTGGCTTCACGAAGGATGAACGCCCATGGAAGGGAGAAAACTTCCCCACAACCAAGAGCCCACTTCTCAATCAAGTCCAGTTTCCTGAGAGCCTCAGCCCTCCCTGACCCTTGGGTGCCCTGCTCACCTCACATTGGCCAGGGGTCCAGCACTCTCAAAGTTGTCTCTGAGGTCGGGCCCATCGCCTGATGATTTTTGGGAGTCAGAGTAAGAGGAGACGCTGTTGAATCGGACCTTGTAGCTCCTACCAAAACCAAAGAGTGTCTGTGAGCTCTGGCTCGGAACCCCCTCCTGAGGTCAACACCCTCGATGGATCTTCAAGTCACCAGTCTTGGTTCTAGGTCTTCTTTTGCTTGTTGTCAAACCATAACACTCTCATGGCCTCTTCTGCAGTGTGCCAACTTACCCACGCCTAGCACGGTGGTAACACTCCATCTGCACTTGACCCTACCTGTGCTTAAAAGGTTTCTGGCCACGCTTAACTCAGGAAACTTGAGACCCATAGAGTTAAAGTAATTGAATCAGTAAGAAGTCAGGAATAGAACACACTACCGCTTAAGCATTAGGCCATGATTTCTTGCTTCCCAAATGTTAATGTGCACAACCATCCTAGGATCTTTAAAAAATTTTTTTAAATTATATTTTTAAAGATGGGGCCTCACTATGTTGCCCAGTCTCACTCCCGGGCTCATGCAATCCTCCAACCTCAGCCTCCCAAAGTGCTGGGATTACAGGCATGAGCCACCACACCTGGCCCATCCTGGGTTCTTGTTAAAAGGGTAATTGCGATTCAGTAGTTCTGGGACAGGGCCTGGGACTCTGCATTTATAACAAGCCACCAGGAGATGCCAATGTTGCTAGTTTCCAGACTTCACTTTGAGTAGCCAGAGACTAGGCCGTGCTGCCCAATATGGTGGCTGCGTGTGGCTGTTTAAATTCGACGTGAAGTTGATTTGGATGAAATACAATTAAACATCCCGTTCCTCACTTGCACCAGCCATGTTTCAGGGCCTCCACAGCCACGTGTGGCCAGTGGCTGCTGCCGTGGACAAGCACAGATGCAGAACATTAATGTCCTTGTAGAAAGTTCTGGACAGTGTTGAAGGACCCATTCAACGCTCTCCCATAAAGTTATGGTCCTTAGACAGTTCATGATTCTGTCATATTTCCCATCTCAAGTAAACATGAAAAATGTTCAGCACCAATACCCAGCATGAAAAGAGACTTCATTTTTCATTAAATTGTTTTGAAGGTGAAAGGAGATGTCATTGGAAGTCAAATCTCAGCCTGAGAGGCTCAGGAGTCTGGAGACTTTAAGAAAAAAAAAAATCCAGTTTCTCAGTTTTCCTCTAAAAAGGGTAAGTTTTGTTCCCAGATAAGGCAAAACAAAGCAGACACATACAAAAACTGCAAGACCAAACAAACAACCAACACCCCAGAACAAAACCCAAAACTCAAGAAAAAACTCCAACACACAAACCTGGGTACAAAAGCACCCCTCCCACCCCCCCCAAAAAAGAAAAGGAAAGGGAAAAAAAAGTGCATTCTTGCAGCAGGATTTCTAAGCTGGATGCTCTTCAAAGTTTTCGCTCCAGCATCAGGAAAGTTCTAAATATATGAAAGTGTATTTTCTGCCCTAAAATAGTCTCATATTGAGTCACTTCTCCAAAGAAGTCATGCAACATATCAGGGGGTGGCTGTGTGGTTAGTGTGGGAGGAATGGTTGATGGTTGTGGGTAAAAATAACAGCACGTGTATTTGTATGAGGTTGCAGGTTTGCCAAACGCTTTCCTCTTTATTATTTATCGTTCTTTATTGTTATTTTTTCATCCCGGCAACAGGCCCCAGAGGTGGGCAGGGCAGGGGTAATTTCTCCCCATTTGGCAGACGAGAAAGACTGAGGCCCTCAGAGGTCAAGGGCCTCGCTCAAGGTCGCTCAATGAGTTAGGGATGCGGCTCGGGTTAGAACTCAGGTCTCTTTGAGACCCGGATGTGGCCCCGGGCCTGCGTGCTCACGCTTGCACACACATGCATGTACACACATGGGTACAAGCACATGCAGATCCACTCACGCACACTCTCTCTACCTGTGCTGGCTGTCACGGGCTGTAGTCAGACCGTGGACTTCTGTGTCACCATGGGGGAGGGAAGGCCCTTTACGGGGAAAGAAACGCAAGGGTTCCGGGTACCTAGAGGGGAGAATTGATGGTGCCCTATCTCTCCCTGAAGGAGGGGCGAGGGGGACCTGCTGGGAGGCCACCCGGGATGGGGTGGCAAGGAGAGGGGCAGGGAGAGCGAGGACTATGATGCCCGAGTCGGGCACAGGACGAGGGCTGGCATCAGGGACTCAGCGACTCTCCATACCCCCTGAGTTTCAAACCGATGTGAGTCTGGCCACATGTGCTCAGCACAAAAGCCAGGAGGGATTTTCTGCAAAACGCCGCCAACAGACGCAGCCAGCTACCGCGTCTGACACTCAGCGGAGGACACAGGGATCTGCTCCATGCTGGGGAACCATTGAGCTGGCCTCACCAAAAGGCAGCCCAGTGAGCACACGACATATGCCCCAGACCTTACGGGGCAGGAAGGACTTTTCAAGGGTAATTATTATTCTTATTTTTTGTTTTTCCGAGCTGGGTCTTGCCCTGTCACCCAGGCTGGAATGCAGTAGTGCGATCCCAGCTCACTGCAGCCTCCAACTTCTGAGCTCAGGCAATCCTTCCACCTCAGCCTCCCTAGTAGCTGGGATGACAGTCGCACGCCACCACATCCAACTAAGTTTTTAATTTTTTGTAGAGATGGGGTCTTGCTATGTTGCCCAGGCTGGTCTCAAACTCCCGACCTCAAGCAATCCTCCCACCTGGATAATTTTGATTACAGATGTTTTTCACCTTATCAAATACCTTTAGAACCCAACCTCACATTAATTGCAATTCCATCATGAACGTCTTTTGACTACAGGTACTTTTTTTGTCTGACACTGAGGCATCTGTCTTTTGAATTCGACATCCACATTAGCTGCAAACCTGCTGTGAGCATCAGAGAGTAAAGTTCTAAGAAAAGAAGGTTTTAGTAACTTTTCTTTTTCGACTGGTCTCGCCATGTTGCCCAGGCTGGTCTTGAACTCTGGGGCTCAGACAATCCTCCTGCCTCAGCCTCCTGAGTAACTGGAGACTATAGGTTACCTTTCATTAATTTTGCATCTAAGTTCCCAAAGGGAAAAAGAATAAGAACAATGTTTACACCGTGCCCTTTCATCTAGCTTCTCATTGGATTCTTACCCATGAGAAAGTTAAGGCAGGTATTAGAATCTCAATTTGACAGAAAAAGCAACTGAGACACGGGGCTGCGAAGTGACTTGCCCAGAAACCAAAACATCCGCCCCTTCTTCATGGCTGCATAATATTCCATTGTGTATACGTACCACATTTAAAAAATCCAATCCAGCCGGGCTCCGGCGATCCTTCCACCTCAGCCTTCCAGTAGCTGGAACTACAGGCGTGCGCTACCACGCCCGGCTAATT